>PVJH01015074.1:0-54619 GCA_004026705.1 Nesogale talazaci
CAAATAAGAGCTTGTGTATATATCCTTGCTGTTGGTTCCGTCTCTCTACCCCCCCTTCCCTCCACCCTTCCAGTATCTCCACTCTAACCATTGGCCCGAAGGGGCCCATCCATCCTGGTTTCCCCATATCTCCAGCTCCCCTCTATGCCAGTGTGACTTCTCCAGTCCATCTGGATTTGCAAGGTAGAGTTGGGACCATTACTCTTAATCTAGTCCAAATCAGAACCAGATTATGTAACTACCACACCCATTGATTTATAAATGGATAAACAAACAATAGCACATACACACAAAAACTACCCTTTAAAAAGCACGAATGAATTTTTGAAACACTTCATAACATGAATGAGAATAGAGGATATGATATTGAGTGAAATTTGGGATTCCTTAATGGACAAGGTACAAAATCACTACAGTGAAGGAGCCAAGAAAGTTTACATTCAAGAGTCTTTGAAGGTTACCACAGATTGTAAAGGAAGGGAGGCTAAAGCAATTGATAGAAGGTAGGCATGTATTAACTTGGATGAAGGGAACACCACCATACAGTAAGAGATGGGCTAGTAAAAGATGATCAATTTCAGATTGGACACTGGCAATGGTTAAAGGTAAAAAAAAGTTGTTTATATTGTCAACTCTGTCACCACTTGTTTGTCATTTTGTCCTCCTTTTGTCACGTTGTCCTCCTATGGTGACTTGTTTGTTATGGTGATGCGAGAAGTAAAGTCACTGACATTTCAGATACACGAAGACTCACCCAAAGTGAACAGGTTTCAGAGGAATCAGAACAGACTATAAAGAAGCAAAGAGCTGCTACTTCAGAGGAATTAGTCACTACAAATCTTACTGATTGCTTTGAAATGTTGACAATTATTGAAAACCTAATAAACAGTAGCAGAACATTGTCAGACATCTTGGCAGAAGATGAGTCCCTCAGGTTGGAAGGCAATCAGAATATGTCAGGAAAAAAAGCTGACTCGATAGAGTCCACCATCATGATGTGGATGGAGTACAGCTTGTGGGAGTAGTCTTTGGGATCTTCATTTACTGATGAGCATGACTCAGAATGAGAGTTGTGGTAGTAACGTAAGCTGGTGTCAACTTGAGACCATGAAGGGCAAGTGTCAGTCAAGTTGTAACTTGGTGACCTCATTTCGGAGGTGTGAAGGGGATAAACAGCTTAGTGGAGGCCACATACTCTCTCTGCTTCTACACTCCGGTTGACAAGCCACATGGAACTACACTGATGGAACCAGAGTCCTGGAGCTGGAGGAGCCGCATGGAGTTGGGGGAGCCCATGCCAGCACTGAGATGTTTCTACCTCCACTGGATCCACGAGATTTTCCACCCACTGACCCGTTTTCTTCCACTACATGTGTCGCATGAGTCTGAAGAGGAATTTATAGACTGGCGTTGAACACATGGGCTAATACCAGACTTAGAGACTTCATCTGGATTGGCTAGTATATTTTCTCAATAGATAATTGCTCTTTTATTTAAAGCTCTTTCTTATACACATATGAATCTCTCTGGATTTGTTTCTCTAGTTAACCCGGACTAACACAAGAAAAAAATCATCTGTAAACAGTTATTAATAATTTATATTTGGAAAGCATTAATCTATGAAAACTGGAATTCTTTTTTTAAATACATCATTTTAGGGGGGGGTTCTTACATATATTATAATAAACCATGTATCCTTACCTCAAGCAGACATGTACATTATTGGCATCAAAATTTCTAAACATTATCTTCATTATCTTTCTAAACATTATCTAACACAAGAAAAAATCATCTGTAAGCTGTTATTAATAATTTAAAGTTGGAAAGCATTAATCTATGAAAACTGGAATTCTTTTTTTAAATACATCATTTTAGGGGGGGTTCTTACATATATTATAATAAACCATGTATCCTTACCTCAAGCAGACATGTACATTATTGGCATCAAAATTTCTAAACAGTATCTTTCTTCTTGAACTCTTTGATATCAGTTCCTCTTTTCCCCTCCCTCTCACACTCTGCCACCCCTGCAAAGCCTTGACATATTATATATTGTTATTATTATTTATGCATATCTTGCACCATCCATTCTATCCCTTCACCTACTATCCTAGTAGTCTTCCCCTGGAAAGAGTTATTCTGCTGTCACTGCTTCCCATTGTCCCTTTTTTCCCTTCCTCTCTCCCTTTCCTGCTAGAATCGTTGCTTCCATTACTGTGTTTGAGGGGATTTGTCTTTCTTGAATTCCTCATATTGAAAGCACTAATCTGTGCTATTGTCTATACACTGGTCAAGTGGGAAATGCAAGATTGGACTAAAGTCACAATAGTTGGGGGAGAAAATTTAAATAATCAGAGGAGTGTTTATATATTTAGTTAGTGTGAAACTGCCCCTGGATGCATTTCTCTCCTCCCTTCAGTCCCTTTGCATTCAATAATCCACAGATGGACTCTGAATCTCTAACTTGACCCTCTCTATCATCTTGGTGATATTCTTTAGTTTTGGAATTCTGTTGTCTGTTCCCATTGATGTCTCATGATCACATATATTGGTGGGCTTCTTCCATGTGGGCTCTGTTGCTTTCCTGCTTGATGGCCACTTGTTTGGCTTCAAGTTTCTAAGAGCCCAGACACTATATATTTTGATAGCTTTGTACTATCTGCTTTCTTCACCATTTTTTGATATGCACCCAGTTTGTCTTCAGTGATCCTGTCGGGCATCACCCAATGCCACTTTATTATAACAATGTTTTCTTGTGTTGTGGGACTCTTTAAGTAGAGGTCCAGAGTCCATCTACTCCCTCAATATATTGCCATATAAATGTATGAAAATAGGTCAAACCCCCCATTGTTATGCATTAATATATTTATATCTCTGCTTTTAAAACGATAGTTTTGTTTCCTAACTCTTTCCTTTATTTCTTTTTACCTTCCTCCTGTCCTATGGTCAGCCCTCATTTGCATCTCAATAATCCCTCTGACTAGATTACAGCTGCTCCACCACAATCGGGATTTCTACTCCCACCTTACTGATTTTAAATCCATAGTTGCTCCCTTGTCCATGATATTATTTGCTGGCTACTACCCCCAAAACATCCCTCACCCAAATCATTGGTAAACAAATGTAATTCTTTAAATATGAAATAGAATGAATAAAGATCAACATTCTAGGTGTTAGTGATCTGATATTAATAGGTATTGGACATTTAAAGTCTGTAAATCATATAGTTTACTTACTAGAAATTAGATAAACATGAAAAAAATCCTTTTTATACACCAAAAAGGACATTTCAATAAATTGTATTTTCTAGAATATAAGCTGACCCAAATATCAGCCAAAGCACCTAATTTTATGCAAAAACTGCATTTAAAATATGCTGAAAAAAACTCGACTTACACTTAAGTATATATGGTATAACTTTATGTCCAATTCAGTTCTTAGTAGGATATAGTCTATCCACACACTATGAAATCCAATTAATACAACTGTTATTCAAATTTATATACCAACTGCAATATTTTGAATTTTTTAATAGGTACTATCAAGTCGGTTCCAGCCCATAGAGACCTTATGCACAACAGACAAAACATGGTCCAGTTGTCCACCATCCCATCAACTGTTCCTATGTCTGGGCTCATGATTGAAGCCACTGTGTCAGTCTTGCAACCTCACATGCATGCAGAAGCTGGATGATGGAAAGAAAGACTGAAGAAAAATTGATTCCTTGGAGGTTTGGTGTTCAAAGAATAGTGAATACACTGTGAAATGCCAGAAGAATGACTGACACTGTCTTGAAGTATAGGCAGAAAACTTCTTAGATACAAGGATTGGGGATCTCTCTCAGTCAATTGTTCTTCCTCTTTTTCCCTGCCCTTCCACTTTGCCAAAGCATAATGCCCATCTCCGCACACTTACTCCTAACGTCTCTAAGTCAAAAACTCGTCATCTTTGCCTCTAAGGAGCAATCTTGCCATATTACTTCCAAGATTAGTTGAGTTTTCATTTTATCAGTTTGTGGCAGTCATGTGCTTATGTTAATTTCATGATTGAGATGTAGGGGTGGTGTCTAACCTGTTAATCTGGAGATAGCCATTGAGTAGCCAGTGAGACCTCTGTGTATGCATATCTTTCTCTTGATATACCTGGGAAGTCTCGCAATATTTCCCTCGTGAAGATGAGAATCTATCTCCCCAATTGTTGGGAGTTCATCTCAGAGATGATGAATCACAGACAAGACAAGATGGCAGCGTCCGAGAAGCTGGAGGAGCTGGCAGAGAGACCACACGGCTTTGCCTAGATGGAGCCAGACCTCTGAAGCTGGGGTGGCCACATGGAGACCTCTGCCAGCGATGAGTTGCTTCTGCCACCATGGGATGCTGTTGATGACCCTGAGCCCTGGAAGCGAGGAACCATGGGGAGACCCCTGACAGCACCAGGATTCTGCACCCACTGACCTGTGACTTTGTAAGTCAGAAGGAGACTTTATAGACTGATTTCAGACATATCGGTTAATATCAGACTTATGACTTTAAACTGGACTGGGCTGGGATGTTTTCTCAATGTCCTGTGCCTCTTGTATATAAACCTTTTCCTTATATCCATATGCGTGTCTATGAAATTTGTTTTTCTAGTCTACCTGGACTAACACACAGTTCACGATATTTTCAATTGTATTTTCTAGCACAATTCAAATGTATTGATTCTTCTTCCATGTTCCTTATTTAACGTTCAATATCCATATGCATAGAAGGCAGGTGAAAATACCATGGCTCAGATCAGGCTCATCTTATAATCCTGCAAGTAGCATCTTTATTTTTCAACATTTTAAGAGGTCTTGTGCAACAGATCTACCTAGGCAATGAGTTTTTTATCATCTAACTCAGTGGTTTTCTACCTTCCTAATACTGTGGTCTTTTAACACACTTCCTTGTGTTGTGGTGACTCCTTAACCATAAAATTATTTTCATTGCTAATTTACAGCTGTCATTTTGCTATTGTTATGAATTTTGCAAACCTGTATAAAGGTCGTTTGACCCTCAAATGAGTCATGACCCACAGGGTTAGAAAAAATGATCTAACTGGTGCCTTTTTGAGCAAATCCCTGATAACTTCAAGATTTTTTCTGTTTATCATGATGTTACTTATTGGTCCAGTTGTGAGGATTTGGGTATTCTTCATATGGAGTTGTAATCATACTGAAGGCTGAAATGCATCTTCATCAGCAAGTCCTCCTCACTTTCAGAAATCAAAGTTGTGTCATCCTCATATCTCAAGTTATTAATATCCCTTCCTCCAATCATGATTCTTCACTCTTTCTCATATAATCCAGCTACTCTGATTCTTTGTTCAACATAGAGATGGAATATGTATGGTGGTTGTATACCACCCTGGCACACTTTTTTCTTGATTTAAAACCATGAAATATTCCATTGTTCTGATTGAATCACTGCCTCTTGACTCATGTAAAGGTTCTACATGAACACAATTGTGTGGTCTGGAATTCCCATTTTTCTAAAAGTTATCCATAGTTGTTATGATCCACACAGTTAAATAACTTGTCATAGTTAATAAAACAGAAGTAAACATATCTTTACTACCCTTTGAATTCCTCCAACATTAATATTACTTCAATAAATATATCCTTTGTTCTACATTGTCTTCTGAATTCAGCCTGAAACTCTGAAGTTCCATATCAGCATACTACTGAAATCACTGTTTGGTTGATTTTTAGTGAAATGTTTTGTTCATGTGACATTACTGATACTGTTCTATAGTTTGAGCATTATGTTGGGTATCCTTTATTTAGATTGGGTATAAATGAGGATCTCTCCCAATCAATTGTCCAACTATTTCTTTTCAAAATTTCCACGGTACTGGCACCTAGTATGGAGTGTTTCCAGTGCATCATCAGCTTGTTTAAACATTCAATTTATTTCCATAAATTCATGTTTGTTTTGAACAAGGCTCACAGTGAAGCTTAAATTTCCTCCTTTAGTGCCATTGGTTCTTGCTCTTGTGCTATTATCTGAAATGACAGAATGTTAGCAAATTCATTTTTGGACAGTATACTTTCCATTTTCTAATACTCTGAGTATTCCTTCCACCTTCATTTGATGCTTCATGCATAACCAATATTTTGCTCATGGAATCCAATAAGACAAATGGAAGAAATGATAAAGCCAAAGACAAAGTTCCATAAGTTGATGGAATAACAATTTAAATGTTTCAACAACTGATGAAATTCTGGAAGCACTCAATCATCTATACTAGGAAATTTGGAAGACAACTATATGACCTACTGACAGGGAAAGATCCATGTTTATCCCATTTCAGGGGATGGCTTAAAAGAGAAAAGTTAAGATGTTCTTTTGAGAAGATAAAGCAAAATATTAAAATGAAATGTGCAAAACCTTGAGTTAGAAAACCCAAAAGGAAAACCACAAAGAGAAACACATCTTAAACTGAAAGAAAGTAAAAGTTGAAGCCTCGAGTTGCAACAGTGAAATATTTTATGTAAAAATATTGAATTATGCAAATTGCATCAAAAGAAGAGGGAAGAGATACACTGAGTTACAGTCCCAAAATGAATTTGCTAGCATTCAGCCACTTAGGGAAATAACATTAAGTGCAAAAATAAATTATGCGCAAAGAAGTAGTTCAAGTTGCACTGAAAGCAGTAGCAGTAAACAAAGTTCCATAAGTTGATGGAATAACAATTTAAATGTTTCAACAACTGATGAAATTCTGGAAGCACTCAATCATCTATACTAGGAAATTTGGAAGACAACTATATGACCTACTGACAGGGAAAGATCCATGTTTATCCCATTTCAGGGGATGGCTTAAAACCATTCCAAGGAATGGTGAACCAACAGAATACTGAATTCATAGAACAATATTATCGATAATATATGCAAGTAAAATGTTGCTTAAGATTATCCAACAACAATTGCAGCAGTACATTGATAAGTAGCTTCCTAAGGTGCTACTTAGGCTGGATTCAGAAGAGGAGGTAGAGCAAAGGATATTATTGTTTATTTCAGATAAATCTTGGGTCAAAGCAAGGAATACTGTGTTAGTCCAGGTAAACTAGAGAAACAAATACATAGACATGCATATGGATATAAGGAAAGGGGTTATATACAAAAGGAATGGGACATTGAGAAAGCATCCCAGCCCAGTCCAGTTCAAAGTCATAAGCCCAATAATAGCCCATATGCCCAATATTAGTCTATAAAGTCTCCTGCTAACTCAAGAAGTCAGAGGCCAGTGGGTGCAGAGTCCCGGCACTGACGGGGTCTCCTCATGGTTCCTCGCTTCCAGGGTTCAGGGTCCATACAGCATCTAGTGGTGGTAGAAGCAGCTCAGCCTTGGCAGGGTCTGCACATAGCTTCTCCAGCTTCAGAGGTCTGGGTCCATCAGGGTAAGGCCATGTGGTTTCACCTCCAGCTCCTTCAGCCTCTCGGATGCTGCCATCTTGTCTTGTCTGCACTTCCTTGTCTCTGAGACTAACTCCCAACAACTGAAGAGATAGCTTCTCATCTCCATGAGGGAAATATCGCAAGATTTCCCAGAAGCCTCACGAGAAAGCCATGCCCACACGGAGGTCTCATTGGTTACTCAATGGCTATCTCCAGATTAACAGGTTAGACTCCACCCCTACATCTCAATCATGAAATTGACATAAGCACATGACCGCCACAAATACCAAAAAGATGTTTACTTGGGTGTAATAGTTAGATTTACTGTACCAACTAGGTCTCCTTAAGAACATGTGGGTGGAGTTTAATCGGGTTGTAGGTGATTAGTCGGTGACTGAAATAGATAATTTCCACTGTTGACACCCCATCTCTCTTTCTCTCTGGTGATCAGACCATTGTGCTGCTTCTTGAGTTAGTTCTTTACCTCAACTGTGTACTGCACTACTTGTTGGCCCAGTCAACCCATGGATCATGTTGCTAGATCTTGAGACTATTTTGAGAATTGCTTTGCTGCACTGTTTGAGGACAAGTATCCATCAGGTCTTGTTTCACTAAGGTTAGTGACTGTTGCTACCCAACCCTATCTGTCTTGCCTGAGTGTAGACTCTGCTTTCTGCTTCTTTGACCTTGGACCATCAGCACATATGAGTTGAAGGATGTTCAATGTGTTAAATCTTCCATGACAGTGAGTTAAACTGAGCCCTCTGTACTATTATGTGAAATTATTGCTGTCTAAACATATATGTATATATATACATATACATATATCATCATCATCATCATAAGGGTCCTGGTTTTATTCCTCTGAAGAACTCTGCCTAACACGCATGGATTTCATTGACCGTACAAAAGCATTTGAATATATGAAAAATATAGGAATTTTTTAGTACTATATTTGTGTTCTTGAAGGACTTGTTCGTTGATCAAGAGGCAGTTATGTGAACAGATCAAGGTAATACTTCATGGTTTATAATAAGGAAAGATGTCTGTCTTATATATTCATTACTATACTTATTCAATTTCCAAATACTCAGAGACGCTGAATGACATGAAGAATAACGTAGATGAGGACTTGAGGAAGACTTATTAACAACCAGAGTTATGCAGATGACACACCTTGCTTGTTGGAAATGAGAAGAACTTAAAACACTTGCTGTTAAAGATCAATGACTGCACTTTCAGTATGGATTACAATTCAATGTAAAGAAACAAAAACCTCATAATTGTACCAACAGGTAATATCATGGTAAATGAAAAAAAGACAAGTTATTAAGGATTTTTGGCTTGGTTGGAGTCAATTCCTGTAAGTGGAAGAAGCATTCAAGAGAACAAAGAGAAGATGTAGCCCAGGGGGAGAGAGGCAAGTCTTTCTAGACCACTCGGGAGCAAACTAAGAGGGAGAGACAGAGAAGTGTAGCATGGCCCACCAAGTCCAGGGGATAATATCCCTGCTTGGACCAACAAATGCACAGAGAGGACTATAGGGCCTGCCCCACCACAAGGCACAACATCCCCTCAATGATCCATAACACTACAGGGGACAGCATGGAGACACTGTGTGGAAAGTGTGTCCACTCTGCCCTGTGCACAGTGAGCTGAAATGCAATGCAACAGGTCAGCAAGGTGAGAAAAGTAGCCAAGTGCCCAGGAATCCTGAAAATAGACCTCTGAGTTGGAGGGCACAGCTTGGCACCTCAGCAGACCTAATCAGAAAAGACACATAAGGGTCAGCAGACAGACCTGGAACTGTCTAATATTTGTTTGTTTATCCTTGTTTTGTTTTGTCTGTTTTTCTTTTTTCTTTTGCCCCATGTCTACCTATATAGGATAGGCAAGATAAATAATCCTGAGGAGAAAATGGGCCCAGTAGTTCTGGAAGAATATGGGAGAGGAAGAGATAGGAAGGGAGAGTGAGGAGCCAACTCTGGGATAAGGGAACAATAAGAGTTCTAAAATTGATAAGGAGGGCGTATAATGCCTGAGGGGGGGTGGTTAATCAATTGCAATGTAGATGAGAGGAATTACTGGGATACAAATGAAAGGTGGCCATGATAATGGGATAGGAGGAAGGTGAGAGAAAATAGATGAAAGAAATATGAGCCAAAAGATTTTTATAGAGTTATAGCTATAAATATATATATTTAAATATATTAATATAATGAAAGGGATAGAGGCCAATGTGCATATATTTATATATTAAGTATTAAGACAGCAGACAGACTTCAGGCCTCTACTCAACAAAAGAGCACTTTGTTCTAATAACCTAGCATTCTTTGATACACACTATCCCAAAATGACCAGTGAAGACAAAAAGACAATAAACAAATAAGATGAAAATAGTGGATGGTGCCTGGCTATCCAAAGATATGATGTCTGGGGTCTTAAAGGCTTAAAACTAAACAAACAACCATCTATCAGGGAACCAAACAAGCCCACATGGAAGAAACACACCAGCCTGGTGATCATGAGATGTTGATGAGATCAGATATAAGGAATAAAAGATCCAAAACAACTCTATCGATGCAAACAAGGGAGGCTGGAGTGGAGATCCGAAGTCCATCCGTAGACAACTGGGTAATCCTCCACAGAAGGGTTAGAAGGAAGAGTTGATTCAATCAAGCTGCAGTATAGCACTGATGAAACATACAAGAATCAAGTCCTTGAATGCTTCCGCCAACCCCATTATCATATCCCAGTTCTATCTTACAAATATGGCTAGACCAGAGAAAACATATTGTTGTACATAAGCACTCTGGCACGTGGAATTCAGCACAGATCAACCTCTGAGGAATAGTAGTGAGAGGAGCCATATCGTGAGGATAAGGGGAGGGTCAGAGAGGAGAATGGAGAGAAAGCGTGACCCCATTACAAGACATGTTTAAGCTGCTGACAATCAGGGATGTTATTTTAAGAACTGAGATACATCTAACCAAATGATGGCATTTTCAATGGCTTCATCACATCCATAGATGGTCCAACTTTTGAAAATATGATGCCTTAGGTTAGGCAAACTTTAACTTTAGGTTACACCTTTGCTATTCAACACTAAAATTATCTTGGGCAACAGATTTTGTCAAAGTAATAGATATCTGTTGCTAACATGAATATTGTTTGTGGATCTAAGCAAAATGAAATTCTTGATAATTTTAACCATTTCATTTCCTCTTTGTCCAGTTGTAAGATGTTGATTCTGCCCCCCATCCCCCGAGTCTTTCTTTGATCATAAGCAAGTGCTTAAAGTTGTTCTGGTTTTCACCAAGCAAAGTTGTCCCATCTGCATGTGGCTGTTGGCAAATAATTCTCCCTTCACTCGTGATGCCCCCTTTACTCCATATAGACCAGTTTCTCATATTATTTATTCAACATACAAAATGAGAAGTATGGTGAAAGGATAAAATCTGGACACATATTTTTTCTAATTTTAAACAACAAAGTACCCCTTGTTATGTTTGAATGATTTAAACTTGGTCCATATACAGGTATGCATAAGTATAATCAAGTGTTTTTCAATTCTTATTATTCGATATATTATCGATTTGCTATACCTATCAAGCTATTATCATATTATCAAGCTTTTGTTATGATCCACATAGTCAACTGCCTTGGCATAATCAATAAAGTACAAGTAGACATCTATCTGGTATTCTCTGCAAAATGAAGATCTACCTAATATTATCTATGATATCATTTCTATCATTGAGATCATATTTTCTAAGTGCTATTCTTTCCTCTTCATTTTAATTTTTGCATTCCCATTTCCAAAAGTTATCATTGCATTTTAAATGCACATTTGATTAATTTCAGATTAAAGAAATTGCTTGAATTATTCAGTTTCTTCATCACCAGTTCCGGTAGCTGGTGTTTTAAGTTGTATGAACTGAACTTCCTCATAGATGTATAAATATTATCCTACTGCAGATAGTATTGTATTTCAAGACCGATATGGAAATGTTCTCTTTGGTAATAAATGTGATATCATTCCTCTTGAATTTGTCACTCTTAACATACTAATTCATGTTATTATCCTACTCCCAGTGGCCAGTATCAGTTTATGTCTGAGTAGCACATTGACTTTTATGCATTTCATCATTTTTATGCAACTGCCAATTTTCCTAAATTTAAACTCCATACATTTCATGTTCCAAATATTAATTGATGTGTATAGCCGCTTCTTCTCATTTTGAATCATGCCCCAGCAGCAAATGAAGAACCCAAAGTCTTATTCGATCCACATCATTCCGGTAGCCTCTACGTTGAGGAAACAACTCTTCCCTAACCATATTTGGAGTGCCTTCCAACCTGAGCAGCTCATCTTCTGGCATCATTTATGGCAGGATTCTACTGCTACTCATGAGGTTTTCAATGGACAATTTCTCAGAAGTGGACTGTCTCTTTCTTCCTCATAGCCTGTTCTTAGTCTGGAAGTTCTGCTGAAACCCATTCACTTTAGGTGGCCAGAATTTATATTTAAAATATTAGTGGCATAGTTTCCAGGTTCACCCCAATACACATACCACTACAGGATGACAAACTGACAGACCATTAGTGTTTCAGTGACTTCTATTGAGTCACACCATGGGCTGCTAACTAGAAAGTCAGCAGTTCAACTCCACCAGCCACTCCATGGAAAAAAAGTGAGATTTTTCTGCTCTTTTCAAAAGTGTAGTTCTACTCTGTCCTTGTGACAGCTACATCATCTCTTGTCAACTGGTGAAGGGGTAGAGTCTAGTCTGTCAATCCAATCGCGGTTTGATGACTTCATTTGGAGGCCCAATGAAGATACATAGCTGATTGGAAGCCAAATACCCACTATCTGCTTTGTCTTACTGCTGATAAGACAGATGGAGCAACAGTTAGAACCAAAGTTCTGGAGCTAGAGTTGCCACATGGAAACCCACACCCGTGCTGACAAGCTTCCACCGCCCCTGGATCCACAAAACTTTCCACCCACTGGTCTGTGATCTTCCAGCGTTTGGCATCATTGCATGTGTTGTATGAGTCTGAAGAGGAAATTAGACTGGTATCCAACATAAGAGCTAATAGCAGACTTATTGACTTGACTTGGACTGGGCTGGGATGTTTTCTTAATATACAATTACTCTTGGGAATAAAGATCTCTATCACACCCATATTAGTGTCACACCCATATTTGTTTCTCTAGTCTATCCTCTTGCTTGTTTCTTTTGGTGGGGTAGCGTTTTAATTTTTATTAATGTTATCACATTAAAAGATCAAAAAGAAAGTTGGAAAACAGCAAAAGTTTAATTTATATCCAATTTATGTGTAGGAAATGTTTTTAATCAGATACTTTCATTATTAGATTTAATTATAGAAAGCAATGGAATTTCACATGAAAACTTTAAAATACTAATTCGCGCTCAGAATCATTTTAATGAATATATGCAGCAGGTAGCCCAACGATCTGTTCTCCTAAGATTTTCACTGGGTGATATCTTTGAAACCTGTAGGCTTTAGAATTCTCCAAGCTCTTCCAATAGAAAAAGGCTGCAGAAGGACTAAAGAGATTTTATTACAATGCTATCAGACTTACATTTAAAATAAAAACAAATATGTAAATTTAGTGAGTGTATCATAATTTCATTAATATATATAATGGAAATAACTAGTTTTATTTTCAAGGAAACTGTACTGGGTGTCTGGCCAAGTATACCATTAAATTTGAATATTGTTGAAGAAAATTTTTCAGATTGTATTTTGGGTATAATTTTCATTTTCTTTTTAGAAGGAACAGCCAAGTGAACCATCTTCCCAAACAAAAATTATAGTAAATATAGTACAGTTCACTATTCTGGCCCCAGTATAACTGAGAAAAGCATTTAAAATTTTCTTATTTGACCCACAAGTTGATTCTGTGTATGTCACTGTATCTTTGTTTCTTTATCTCTGCTTTCCTTTATTCTTTCTTCCCTCTTTTCCTGTCTTTATTTGTGCAATTAATGTAGAATTAGAGAGAAATAAAAAAATATATATACCACTTGCTTAAACACTATTTTTCATAGGAAGTTAATTAATACCCCAGGAAGAAAAAAATAAAGCCTAGATAACTGTATAGATGTTTTGCCAAGTTTTTAACAGACATTGATTCTAGAGTTAAACATCTACCTCAAAAAATAGAAACAGATGTACTTTTTTGATCACATCACAAATAATATCCACATATTTTCATGTTAAAGAGAAATAATGGTCAATATAGCTCATTGGGTCTGAGAAAAATCATAATAGTTATGGTAACAGATGGCAATATAAATAGTATTATGAATGCATATTAATGCATATAAATAATACTATTAATGCATTAAAACTTTTAAATGATGAAACTACAAAAGGCACAGATAGTATCTGGATAAAATTAAATTAGTTGATAAAAGTGATAAGTATTAAATTTAAAAATTGATGCATAAGTATTAAAAAGTATACGGAATATTTAAGCTCACTCATATCAAGAGTCAAACAAATCCAAATGTCTGAAATATCTCATTAAAAGACAGTGATTGTGAAATTAGATTTTTTAAAGTACAAATGACCATTTGCTGTGAGAAAAATCACGTTATATAGAAGGATCAGTAAAAAATATTGGTTCCAGCATTTCAGTTCATACATGCATAAGTTAGTCTAAAAAGAATGTTTAAAGTTTCTTTGTGGGCTGAGCCCTGGTGGCGTAGTGGTTGTGTGCGGGACTGCAGCCCACTGGGTTGGAGGTTCAAATCCAGCAGCAAGGCTGGGCCTCCTACTCCCACCACCAGAGGGCAGGGATGCCCCCCAAAAACAAAAAACCAAACAAACAAACAAACAAAAAAAGTTTCTTTGGGATCAGTAAATGGTTTTTAAAAATATTCTCAATAATACACTTATCTTAGTCTCATTAGAGTGCCTTCTAAAATACAATATTTTTTGCATCACTGTAAATGTGATTCCAATGATGTCTAGTAGCAAATGTTTAACGAAATGTTTGATAATATCTTAAGATTGAATATAGATTTAAATGTGTAGATTTGCTTCTAGGTTAAATGCCCTCTAGAAAGATGTTTATTAAGCTGGCTTTTCTAGAGAAATAAAAAAATGACACTCCTCTATGTTTACTAAAAGTTTATATCAAGAAAGCTGCTCAGTTCAGTTCAATTCAAATCCAGGGTCCTGTGCTAGCTGAAGATGTCTAGACTCACAGAGCTGCAAGTGAATGAAGCAGAAAGGTGAAGTGGGAAAGTAGGAGATCCCATGCTCATGGGTACAGAGTCACATGGATCCAAGAGTCACAGCAACATGGCAGGATGGGAATCGTTCTCAGAGTCGGCGGCAGGCCACATGGGATGCTGGTCTCAAATGGGAGAGTCATCGAACTCAGTAGAAGGAACAAGAAGTTCCAGAGAGAGAGAGAAAGAGAGAGAGAAGTTCTCTCATAAAATGTTCACACACCCCAAAAGACATCACTATTAGACTATGACATAGTTGATAGCTTAGAATCAGCCTCTGTCTTCACATAGATAACATAACATAAAGTTAACATAAAAATATAACCATCACTATATGAAAAGAGGTTTGTGGTCTATTTGGTTACATATATGTTTATAGCCTAGTTGGATATCTGTATGTACTGGAAATGTAGCATTAATACTTTTACATGTACTAGGGTTTTTGTTTTTTTAAGATTTTTTTTAGAATTACAGACAAATTTGGTAGTACTGCCTGAGATTTCTGATAAAGTGCATTTTCTTGAAATCACATCTAAATTGTTAGCCACAATAAGGAAATGCTTTCTGTATTTTCTGATGGAGAGCAAAAATTCTTTACTCTGCATTTTTAATTTTCTTCAGCTATCTCAAGGGCAAAGAAAGACATTTGGTCTGGGTGGTAGCAAATTCCTGTCATATTGGTGGAATATAAAACACTTCCAGTTGCTTGCGGATTCATAGACGCACAGATTCTTTTCCTGAGATCTATCAACTCATAGTCTCAATTCTCGTTCTCTCCTCGAGAGTCATATAATACCAGGAACCCATGGCTTACTTTCTTTTTTAAAAAAAATTTAATCATGACAATGAGCTTGCCAGAAATTAAAAGCTTTTACTAGGAATAGATTTAAGTCTTCAAATTGAAAATACTAGATTAGATTACTAGTCACACACTCGGGTCAACTTTAGTTCCATATGTTCCAATTTACAGGGCCATAGATGCTACAGATAATCATCCTGGAAAAAAAAAAGAAGCAGAGCTGAGATTTGGGCAATTAATAGTTCCTTTCTTACATAGGTTTCCTAGAGCTTTAAACCTTAATTCCTAAAGTATCCACTGCATTAGAATAAATTAAAGATTTTTCACTATACAATATAAATTTACGTGCCTTTTTGGAAAAACCGAGACAATCTTTACTGGTAAAATTCTTTTGTGTGTTCTGTTGTTAAGTTGAACAACAGGTATTGAGCATATAGATCAATATACTGGGAGCTAAAATATAGATTATAGTTCCTCTTTTTAGTGTAGTGTATTAAGTGATATAATCCCTCTTAGTTGAATTTTAATGAGCTATTTAAGTGACTTTTTTTCATTTTTCCTGTTAAACATACTATAACTATTAAGTTACCTGAAATTTCACTGATGATAAACTTCTGTATACAATGTTGCATTATTTCTGGTACTAGAAGCAGCATCGAAATTATTCTTATAGGATATTATGACTGTCCTTGAACCTTGATATAGTTTTATTTCAATTGTGAATTTTTTAATGTTTTATAAATCCATGGAATGTAATTTTTAAAAGCTAGGTAATTTTCATCTTTATAAAATTGAAAGATATGCTTTGCAAGATTTCAAAAGGCAAAAATACGTCATAGCTGCTAAATCAGTGTAGCTTAAATATCTATAATACTTAGGTGAAGTAATCATAAAGTATTATATTCATAATCAGATTATTTTATAGTTACCTATCATTTCCTTCTATTTTCATAGCATGTAGACTTGTAATTATGAGGTGCTGAAGATCTCTGCCACTCGTGGTAAAAGCTGATGCCATAAGACTACTTTTTGCTGCACATGAATTCATTTTCTGGAATCCTATTGTTTCTTTAAGGCATTTCAAGTGGAAAGATGTGTGATTCTCTCTGAGACTTTTGCATATCTAAAACATATCCATGTACATTGCCGCTTGAGGAGTACTCAGTTGCTAAATAAGAATTCTCAAATTGACAACAAATTATGTAACTACCACACTCATTCTAACGTTCACTCCCAGGTTGGGAAAAGACTTTGCTATTCTAGAAGAAGGTAGGGAGAGTATCAGTCTTTCTATTATCCATACCCATTAGTTCCTAATGTCTTTTTTTCCCTTCACCAGATCTTTCCTTTGCAAATACTAACTAAATTTGGACAACTGAACTCCAGACACTCCTTTTTATCTGCTTTCTTTTATCACTTAATGTAGACAATGAGGAGGAAATAAATGGCTTAACACTTTAAAATGTTTTTCGTGACAGGAAATGTTCCCCCAAATGCCAGATCTCAGCTTGCCATTGAAGTCAAGATAAAATATTCCAGTATAAGCATTTGGCAATGAGTAAGACACTTTATTTGTGGCATCAATAATGCAAAAGGAAACGCTTTCTTTAACTGCCTCCATGAATAGAGAAAAGAACAAACCAGTCATTAAACATTAATGTTGCAAATATGAAACATCAGTATTATAACGAGGTCTGGAGAGTAAGGTATCATGTATTTTCTCATGCCATTCTCTGCTTTGGTGGTCAGTGTCACCAGGGTCACTAATGACATCACAATGCAATAATTTCTCTTCCTTCCTCTGGGATCCAAAAGAATTAAGTTTCAGTATGTTTATTTTTCCACATTCCGAGTTTGTGACTTGAAATCACAAGCTAATGATTTGTTTTAATTGTTGCTGTTAAGGGAATTAAAGAAATCATTAGAGAAATGCAATAAATTATACTAAACCATCAAATAAAGTATTAATTTTCAAAATGATTTTAAAATCTCTAACTCACTCCACCTGTTTCAGAAAGAGATCTTCATCTGCTGTTTCATCAATGTAATCAACCATAAATACAAACCTCAAATTAAACTAGTAAATAAAACTAGTAAATAAAACTAGATTTGTGTATGTTGTTACCATACACAGTTCTTTTTCTAAGAAGTCTTAGAGTCACACTAAAGATCTTTTGTCATTTTTAATCAATTTTTCATAAAAGTTTTAATGAATATTTCTACCTAGGAAGACATACACTTAAAAGTATACTTCTCTAAAGTATACTTGTACTTATTTTTAAATTTATAATATGCAGAAGATTTTACATAGAGAATCAAAATTAAAAGATTTTGGAAATTTTCCACAAACACTTTGAATGACCTGATAAAACTTGGATATAATTCATTGTAACAGTTAAGTTGGAGTCTGTCTTCGACCAGAAATAGTAAAAGAAATAGTACCATAAGTGGGTTACTCTAAATATTAGAATTTTATCTTCTTGTGATTTCACAGGATAGAAGTCCAAATTAGTTTCACGATCATGTGATCCTTCTTTGAGAAGCTCTGTCCCTGTTTGGGGCCCTTGGTGATCCTTTGTCTGCAGGTGACCCTCACATGCTCTCTATCTCCTTCAGTTTATGTATAAAGGCTTGGCAAAATATTTCTTAAAATCTAAAGTTTGAACACACCCTAAGGAAAGTGTCTTTTAAACAAATCAATTAATTTTTTTTCAAATCAATTAATTTTATCATAAAGATTATTGCATATAAAATTATTTTCTTACATTAGATTGCTTTATTAAGTGTGTAGTTACATAGTTTCATGTCAAATTGAAGATATGTAAAAGTGTAGGATGGAACTTAGACTGTCTATTACGTCATAGCCTGATGACCACACTTGGAGGTGTGACTGAGATATATAGCTCTCTGGGGTTCTCTCTCTCTCTCTCTCTCTCTCTCTCTCTCTCTCTCTCATCTCCCTTGATCTTTCTGCTTGCTGACCACCTTGTGAGCTGATAGAGCCCTTGATCCAGAAAACTTCGTTCTGCCCATCCTGTCATCTTGCTGCAGTCTGCATCATTGCATGTGGCCGTGTGAGTCGAAAGAGGGACTTATGGACTGGTACCTAATGTATGGACTGCAGTTGAACTCAGCTAGGATGTT
This sequence comes from Nesogale talazaci, assembly GCA_004026705.1. NCBI lineage: Eukaryota > Metazoa > Chordata > Mammalia > Afrosoricida > Tenrecidae > Nesogale > Nesogale talazaci. The sequence goes on from PVJH01015074.1 coordinate 18,636, forward strand.
TTCTTGCTCTATAACTACTTTTTGATATAAAGGCTTTCCTTGGAAACATATGAATGTCTAAATACTTGTTTTGCTGGTCAGCCTGGCCTTAAGAGAGTCACTGAGTTTTAACTGACGTGTACCAGTGACTCTCTGGGGTGCTTGTGGACACTGTATAAACCCCGAATGCTGGCATGATGGTCCTATATGTTTCTCCACATTCCCAGAGGCCCTGTGTTCACTGAGAACATAGCTGCATTTCTTAAGATAAGATTTGTCCCAAGGAATTGTTTGTACTTAGAGCAATTTTACCATGATATTATTGATGTTATTGTTATAGTATGCATTAAATGCACCCTTGTCTCATTAACATATAAAGCTGTACTTTGAAAATAACATTGGCCAGTGTCACTGTCCTCTGTTTATTACCCGCATCCGTGACCATATCAGCCTCCCAGGGCCTTTTGACCCCATCCGAGTTTTCATTTTAGGTCAAATATGTGAAGAGACGGAACATCCAGACCAACTAATCTACAATATCCTGTGCTTTGATAGTGTGGAGCAATAGTCCCTCAGCCAATGTGGGACATTGTCAACAGCTACTTCAGACTCTCTTTGCAGTGCAATGTGATCGCATTCACAGGAAGGATCAGAAACAGGTCTGGGAGCAGATTGACAGCCTGACACTGAAGTTAGAATCACCTTTTCCTGTCTTGATTGGGACACCAACTGCTCTACAGGTGGGGACTGCCTCCTCACCTACCACCGCCCTCTGATGAGTGGTCTCTGGGAGGGCGCACACCATGCCATTAATTTGTCCAAACTAACTAGTATATGCAGGGCAAAGAAGAGAGCCCAGCAGCTTATTTAGAGCCATTGTTAGATGCCTACCAGCTATTCCCCCAAACACATGGTGGCACCAGATATTCGCATTGCTATTGGTGTAGCTTTTGTCTCAAGTCACAACAGACATTAAGAAAAGGTTAAAAAGTAAAAGGGTTTCCAGAGGAAAATGTTAGTGAATTGTTAGAAATAGCAGAAAAGACCTATACCAATAGAAACCCACCAGAAGAGAAGCAAGCCAAAGCAGTGGCCAGAATCTTTGCCAAGACCCCGGGGAGACCAGAACCCAGTGCCGGGCCAGCCAGGCAGCACAGACAGAATACGTGTAAACTACTAGGCGCTTATTGCAAAGAAAAGGGACATTGGAAATCTAACGGTCTGAAATGACCTCAGCATGGAAATCAGTCTCACCAGGCAGACTCCACTCTGTCACATCTTAGAACTGGAATGAGGAGCTCATGGTACCATTGTTCCCCTGAAGCCCACGATAACCCTGAAAGTTGGGGACAGGTCTGCATGTGACCAGATTGTAAGCACGATTAACTGGGGATGTGGAGGGGTTCTTGATTAAAATTTTGGTCTATATGCAAAAATAGTATTGTATTATATTTATTTTAATTTTAAAAACCCCGCGGGACGTTGTTAAATTGTTAAAAAGCAGGACGTCTTGTCACCTTTAAAAGAAGCAGCAGGCCCCATCAGCCAAAAGGAGACTCCCTACCATTCAAGGAGCAACAGGCAAATTAGAAACTGTCTCTTAGACGAAGCTTAAGCAGGTGATATACTTTCAACTAGACCCGACCCAAATAACATTGAGTGGGCCTGAGGAAGAAGCCCCCTGGCAGGTCTCTGTGACTTTTTCCTCGAATGACAGTTATCGCCAGTCTTCCTCTGGCGCATATGAGGGAAGACGATTGACTGAATTCCCCAGGAATTTGGGCAGAAGGTAACCTCCCTGGGCTTGCAGCTCCCATGCCTCCCATTATGGTTCAGCTAAAACCCGGAGCAAACCCAGAGGCAATCCGTCAGTACTCTATCCCCTTTAAAGATAAAGCAAGGCATTTGCTGACCTCGGAAGAGACTGGAATTAAAAATAAAGAGGCAATTTTGCAGCTGTTAAGAACCACCTGGGCACCCAGCCAAGTAACTGTTAGTTGCTGCCCTGGCCATCAAAAAGGAACAGAGCCTGTGGGCCTAGGCAACCGATAGACAGAGGAAGCGGCTTGAGCGCAGCTGTAAGAACGGACCTGGGACGGGCTGCGTGACTGCCCACAGAGCTTACAGAAAGTGAAGGTAAATGACTCCTGAAGCAGCTGCCTACCTAGATTCCTCTGACTCTCGCCAACTGGCAGGACTAGCCCAATTTGATTATTGCTCCCCACCCCCCAAGCTCGCAAAGAGAGTGGAAGAAGTGGTGGTTGATTGCCAGCCAGAGTTGTCTGCGCTCCGCATGCTGTTGAGACCAGAGAACAAGGATGCAGGGTAGGAAAGCACGAGCAAGTAGATTTTACCAGGACAATGGAATTATAGGTAATTGTTAGTTTTTGTAGACCCTTTTTCAGTTTCGGTAGAAGTAGTCCCCACCAAGAAAGAAACTGCTCAGGCCTGACACTGTTGAGTTGAACAAGAGACCCGGATTTGTTACTAACACTATGCAAACATTAAGGAAAATTTTAAGCACAAATTGGAAATTATGTAGTGCCTGTAACCCTCAGAAGTCAGAGCAAGTTGAAAGGATGAATCAGCTGAAAGACTCTAGCTAAATTAACTCTACAGGCTGGCACTGGGTGAGTGGCTCGTCTCCCTTTAACATTGGTATGCATCCGTTGTGCCCCATTTGGTTTGTTTGTACCTCTGTACTCAGCCCTTGTCTATATGTCCCTAGTTTCAACCAAAACAAGTACTCTAATTTGTGCATATTAGTCCATGTGATTTCGCCTGTGTACCTATTTAATGGGACAGAAGGAAGAGTACACCTGGGCATAATTGCTCGAAACCTTGCATCTGGCACAACCATTCCTATATTCGTGCCCTTTTTAGTAGCTCTAAGAGTAACAGCATCCTCAGCACTAGGTGCCCCTGCCTTTGTTACAAGCCAACAAGGTGGCATTACATAGCCCAAGGGGCAGGTTGTTGCTTTATGCAAACAAAACTGGAATTGTTAGGCAGATCCAAGCAGAAGGAAGGAAAGAGTTAAAGTTTGTGCAGGAGCAAGTCAAAGTGAGGCAGAAAATTCCCTATGTTCTCCCCAACCAATAAAGAAACATAAAGGAATGTGGTAAGGATGTGATAAGGAATGTGACAGGGATGTGATGATGATGATGTGATAAGGAAGTTGGGATTGTTCTAGGTTTGCATAAAAACAGAAGATGGCTGCATAATGTCAAACTTGTGTAAAGGTCAGCTTAACTGCAAGAATATTGTGCTTCTACCCTGCAACTTTTTAGAAAAAAACACAGCTTCAGCCAATCTCTGGATTTTTAGCTCTTCATCATTACTATAAAATAAAGAGGGAATTGTAGTCTCTGGGTTTTAACTGCAGAGTATAGTGAGTCTCTGGCATGCTTGGAATACTGTGTAGCCGTAAATGGTGGGATGATGGTCATCGGTTTCCCTGCATTCTGAGATGCCCAGTGCATACTGAGAACACAGCTGCATTGATTAAGATAAAGTCTGTCCCAAGGAATTGTTTGTGCTTAGAGCAATTTTGTCATGATGCTATTGTTACACTATGCACCCTTGTCTCATTAATATATTAAGCTGTACTTTGAAGATAAAATTTGCCTTTGGATCATCAGTCTGCTGGCCACTCTTTTTCTTAGGTTGTCATTCACTGCAGGCCTATACCGCTGGATGGTAGCACTGGCCTAACACAAAGTGTTGACTGCTCTCACTGTTAGACTCCATCTAGTTGGTGTGAACTCATAATGCATCCATGTGTAACAGAAAGCAAGCTTCTTATTTGTATATGTGTCATACTTACAATAGTAGGTGTGTTTGATTCATTGTTGCTGAAAATATTCCTCTTTTTTGCTACTTTTTGCTTTACTAAATATGTTGTCCTTATCCAGAAACCTGATAGCATATACAAAGGATAAAAGATAAGAGTAACTTCTTCAATGATAAGGAGCAGTACTTTTAGGACTGGTTTGTTCCTTCATCTGAAAGTTAGTGGTTTAGTCAATATTCTTCACCAACACCAACAAGACAGCAACTAAACTAGTATTGAGCAAAAAGCTAGGAAGATTAACCTAGGCAAGTTGACCCATAAAATAACCATCGAAGAGTTTCCAATTTAGTTGTTCCTTGTTCCTTATTAGTTATCCTACTAGAGTAAAAGTTAGTTGATTATCTTAATATCATAAAATGGCATTTATCGCATAAATTCTTATAAATCTGAATATTAGATTCTCTGTACTTGTCATTTAGCAAGTGTCTCTAAAAATCAAAAATTTTGTAAGTAGATGTTGTCAAGTATGGTCCAACCCACAGTGACCTTATATAAAAGAGAACTGCCAGTTCCTGAGCCATCCTCACAACCACTGGTATGTGTGATAATTAGGCTTTAGGTCAACTAGGCTGCGCCAGTTTCTCGATGATCTGACAGGTAAAGCCTAGCACCCTAATCTCCCCTGATAGGACCTAACACCATGTAATCAACTCCATAATGGGATCTGCTGTGAGCAGCCAATCAGTCAGAATAAGATTAAGGTGGACTACAACTGCCTTAGGGGACAGTTGAAAGAATGATTCCTTTGAGAATCGGGCCTATTTCCAACATGAGTAGATGCTATGGCAAAAGACTCACTGACTTCTGGCTCTTTGGACAGGAACCAATGACCTTCCATATCCCTCACAATCCTGCGTGATTTCAATTTCTGCAGAACTTGCATTCATTCACTTCCCATCACAAGCATGGAGTGCTAATTTTGACTTCATCTACCTCTGCAGGCAGTAGCCTGTGATCTTCTAGCCAGTTCAGGGTTCATCAGCCCCGAGGATATGTTATTCAGGAGGAGCGTCCAATTTAACATCTGACCCATGTGTTTGGAACCTACCAAGACTTGCTATAGTCTACAGCTGTGTGAGGTATTTTCTGCACATAAATTTATTACACATATAATTATCACTAATTTTGCTTTTCTAGGGAACCTAGCACATGACACCATTTTGGAGACCATTGTTGCAAACATTGTATCACTCTATGCCATTGAAGATCTTCCTTTACTGTATTGATTTTCTACTTTACCAACCACCTTATCACTTTTCAGGGACTAATCACTCAACTGTCACTTGCAAATATTAAATTACTCAAGTCCTTCATTTTCATTGTACCACAATGTATTCTAGCAGCCATGTTTTTTCTACTTTTTAAAATTGACATGACCTGGTGGGTTTTGTGTATTTTTCATATATTTTAGGAACTTCTTATCTAATTGTAAACATGATCTTGTGACTATTTTCTAGATTCAAGATAAAATGATAGACAAATAGTTAGAAAGACTCAACTAGTTATGAAATTAAATGTATTTATACATAAATTGCATATTTTTGTTTCCTTATTTGTTTTTATTGGGAGGCATCACTGCCCTCTGGTGGGAGTGGGAGACCCAGCTTTGCTCCTGGAGAGCTGCTGCTGGATTTGAACTGCCAAGCCAGTGGGCCGCAGTCTGACGCTCAACGGTTTCTTTGTTTTTTTTACTGTTCTCTTATTATGTATGTCTTATGTGTTTTCTATTAAGTTTATTAATGATTTTTGAAAATCATTTTATTGAGGCCTCTTACATCTTTTATAACATTATATACAATATATATTTGTACATATATTGCCACCATCATTTTCTAAATATTTACTTTCAATGTGAGTCTTTAGCGTCAGTTCCTCTTTTTCCTTCTCTCTACCCTCTTCACCCTTGTGACCCCTTGATTAATTTTCAGATATTATACACCACTCTGTCCTCTCACCCATGTATCTTCTGTTTATCCCCCCTTGGTGTGGAGTAATATGTGATCATTGTCCTTGGTTCACCCTTCCTCCGCCCTTTCTCATCACCTTCCCTCTAGCTTCCTGATATTATTAATCACATTTATGTTTCTGAGAAGTTTATCTGACCTGGATTCCCTGTGTCCTTTGCTCTTATCTATATCAATGTATATGTGCCATTCTAGCCAGAATGGAAAGGCAGGACTGGGGTCATTGTGGTGCGTGGTGAGGAAGTCTCAAAGAACCAGAAGTATATTGTATTTTTATTCAGTGCTATACTACACCCTGGTTGACTCATCCCTTCCTTGGAAATCTTTTGTGAGATGTCCCATTCTGCAGGTTTTGGGTCTCTACTACAAACCCCATCATTCTCAGCAATATGTTTTTTGTTTGTTTGGGTCTTCTGTTTCCTGTTACCTGATTCCATCAACACCTCATGACTACATGGGCCGGTGCTTCTTCCTTGTGAGCTTGTTTAACTTCAAGCCTTTAAGACCGCAGAAGTTATATCTTTCAATAACTGGGCACTATCAACTTTTTTCATCACATTTGCTTATGTACCCATTTTGTCTCCAGCAATCGTATTGGGAGGGTGGGCATCACAGAATGCCAAGTTGTTAGAACACACTGTTCTTGCATCGAGGGAAGGCTTGAGCAGAGGCCCAAAGTCCATCCATTTCCTCAATGTATCGCCATATAAATATATGTACATACACCAATACCTCTACTTTTATGAATTAATATATTTACATAAGTACCCACCTATGTTTATACCTCTATCCATAGCTTTGCTTCCTAGATCTTTCCTCTGTTTCCTTTCACCATCCTCCTGCCCTAACATCACGCTCATACTTCTTTTGCCTCTTAGGAATTCCTCTAAACTAGATTCTTGTTGTTCAACTCTAGCAGGATCTCTATGTCCTTGTTGCTTTTAACTCCCTGGTTAATCCCCTGTCTATGGCATTTCCGGCTCAGCACTCCCATTCCCTGCCTCTTCCTTCAAGGCTTTCATTCCCATTGCCTCCTCGTTGAGTTTGCTTGCCATTCCTATTTTACATACGTAGGCAAAACAGCAATAACAGAGAAATGAAACAGAAAGAAAAATAAAACTAGCAAAAAAGAAAAAAGAAAAAACATACAAAATCTTAGGACTGTCCACTGACCTTTATGACGATCTCCCTAACAGTCCTCAATTTGTTGTCAGTCCCACCACCCTCTGTGGCTAGAAGTGCAACGCAGGACTTGGTGTGCCAGTTTGAGATCTAGCCCCCTCCCCCCTGTTTCTTTCTTGATTTGTGGTCATGACATATGGTCTCCTCCCCCCAACCTATAGAATTAGTGTTGTCCTCTGAGCATACACTTCTAGTGTGAGAGAGAGAGAGTGTGTGTGTGTGTGTGTGTGTGTAGCAGAGGGGGCAAGGCAAGGCAGTGTCAGTTCAGTTTTGATTGGGGCCAGTCCTGTAGAACTCTGTTCATACTTTGCTCAATGTGGTTACATTGTCCTCAAAGTTTGGCATGTCACAGTTGAGTCTTCACTCCCGCTCCCTTTTCTGCGGGGGCTTAGATAATAATACCCTCTCCCTGGGTGAATTAGTGCCCTGCTCCCCCAGTCCCATTGTTTCCTTTCCCCCACCTCCTTTATCTGAATCAGCTTACATGTGCCAGTCTAGCCAGAATTGAAAGGCAGCATTGGGGTCATTATGGTGGAGAGTGATATAGCCGCAAAGAACCAGAGGCATATTGTATTTTTAGTCTCTGCTATACTGCTCCCTGGTTGATTCATCCCTCCCTTTTGACTCTTCTGTGAGGGACTCTCCCATTATCTACAGATGACTTTAGGTTTTCTACTCCAGCCACCCTATGTTAGCCCTGGTGGACTAGAGAAGAAAATTCATAATCATGCATATGTATATAAGGGACAGGGGTACATACAATAGCAACTATACATTATGAAAACATCCCAACCCAGTCCAACACAAGGTCATAAGTCCAATATTTGCCCATATGCCTGAAACCAGTCTATAAAGTCTTCTTCAGACTCATGAAACACATGCAATGATGCCGGATGCGAGATGATCACAAGTCAGATGAGTAGAATGCCTTTGGATTCATTGATGTTGTGAACATCTCTGTGCTGGCAGGAGTCTCCAAGGGGCTCCTCTGGGTTCAGAGGTCTGGTTCTGTCAGGTAAGTCCATGTGACTTCTCTGGGATGTCTCACAGGGAGTCAACTTCGTGTCTTGTCAGTATAAAGTCTCTAAAAGTGTGCAGTCAGTAGAAAATCTCCAAGGACGTTAACTTAGAGAGATAGTGTCTTCGCTTCTAGGACGGAATTACCACATTTCCCCGAATTCTCAGGGGAAGGCTATGCCCCCATAGAGCTCTCATTGGCTATCTCTGGGTTGACAGGCTAGACTCAACCCCTACACTCTTAATTCTCAAATTGACACCAGATAAGGTGACTGCCATTCACTCTCATTCTCAACAATATGGTTTTTGTTTACTTGGAGTCTTCTGATACTTTTACCTGTCTTTTACCTTTTACCTTCTTTGTGTTGGAATGACATGTACATCCTTGGGGTTTTTCTGTCTCCTGGCCGACTGTGTGTACCTAAACCTATTATAGTGTGAGATACATGGCTTCTCCTCTACACCTACTGTGCTGATTACACTGTCCTTCTATGATTGGCTAACTTCTCTTAGTAAAATTCCCTCCTAATCTTCTCATGTGATGATGTGCTTCCTGAGATTATCAGTGCTTTTTAGTGATGTGAAGTACTTCATTGTGGGTATGGGCCAGAGTTTTCTTTTTTTATTGTTTTTATTGAAGGTAAAAAGTTTATTTTTGAGGAACAAAATTTGCACTGCACTTTTCAAATCGAGGGACATCAGAAAACAAAAGTGGTATCCCTTCCCCTCATCCTAGAAATAAATGAGAGTATAAAATTTCTTCTTGGCTGAGCCCTGGTGGTGCAGTGGTGATGTGCGGGACTGCAGCCAACCGGGTTGACAGTTCAAATCCAGCAGTAGCTCTTCAGGAGCAAGGCTGAGCTTCCTACTTCCACCAGGGCAGTAATGCCACACACAAAAAAAATTTCATCTTAAATCTTGACATATGGAAGTTTAGCACAAGCATCTAATATGAACAAATAAGGGGGGAAAACATCTATTATATATCTCAGAATTCTTTACATGTGATATTAATATTTCTTCTTTCAATTAATAATACCCAACCAGTAAAAACCTGGAAAATCTATCTATCTATCTATCTATCTATCTATCTATCTATCTATCTATCTATCCACACATAGTGGCTACTGAAACTGGAGAGGTTGTTCTCTTGCCTTCCATGTAGGGATTCCTCGAGTCTGTTTGCTGAAAAAAATGCTGATATTTTCCTTTTGCATTTGTTTGTCTCTTAAAAAAATAGCATAAACATTCTAGAGTCCAAATCTTAGTTCTTCCACTTTATTGTTTGGCTGTTTCCGTGGTGGTGTTGTTTTGGTGGGCTAGAGTTTTCTAATCCCCTCATCTGTTGATGGAAGTTTAGGTTGTTTCCAACTCTTTACGACTGTGAATTGTTCTGCAGTAAACATTGGAGCACAGATGACTAGTCATGATCTGTTTCTTATCTCTTCTAGGTATATGCCATTTGCTTTAAATGTCACCAGATGGTTTTCCATAGTGGCTGTACATAACTATGCAATCACCAGCAGTGGAGAAGAGTTCCTATCTAGCCACATCCCCTACATCAATTGTTGTCTCAGGTTATCTGATTTGGACTATCCTTAAGGGTGTTAGACGGTATCTCATGGCTGTTTTAATCTATATTTCTCTGATGGCTAATAATCAGGAGCATTTTCTCATATGTTTTTTGGTCATTCAGGCCTCTTCTCTAGTAAAATTGTTATTTGGGACTTTTGCCCACTTCCTCAGGGAATTAACTCTTTTCTTCTTTATCCAGACACAGAGGGTATTGTAGATTTTAGACATAAGCTCTTTGTCTGTTGTGTCATCTCTAAAAACACTCTCCCAGTCTAGGGGTTCTCTTGTTACTCTCTTGGTAAAGTCGTTTGATGTCTTATCCTTTGTATATCGCATTTGTTGATTTTACCTTCATCTCCGTGTGTTCTCTTCCTTATTATAGTTTGTCTATGTATTCCCTGAGGCAAGGTTGTTAGGTTTGTTCTGATTCCTTCACTTATGGTCCTGATATTTGGGGGTTTTACTTCTAGGTCTATGATTCACCTAAAGTTTGTTCTTATGTATGGGAGTGAGGTAAGGGTCTTGTGTTATTTTTCTACAGGTGGCTATCCATTGTTTCCAGCACTTCTTGTTAATAGAGGGAATCCACCTCCCATTGGAAGATTTGGGGGCCCTGTTGAAGATTAGTTGTGTATATGCTGCTGGTGTTATTTCTGAGTTTTCTGTTCTTTTTCATTGGTATTAGTATTTGTCGTTATGACAGTACCACACTTTTTTGACTACTGTGACTATATAGTAGGTGCTAAAGTCAGGTAAGGTGAGCTGCTGAATTTGTCCTTCTTTTAAAGTACTAAAATAATTCCAGGTTACTTCCCTTTCCATATGAAACTGGTGATCAGATTTTCCAATTCTCTGAAGAAGGTTGTTGGCACTTTGAGTCAGGATAGCATGACACTTTTACAGTACTTTAGGTAAGATGGCCGGCCGTTTTTAATATGCTAAGTCTTCGGATTCTTGAGTGTGGGATATTCTACCATTTGTGGAGGTCACTTTGGGTTTGCTGTAGTAGTGTTCCGCAGTTTTTCTTGCATGTTTTTTGGGTTTTTTGGTAAGATATAACCCTAGATATTTCAATTTGTTCTTGGCTAGTATGAAGGTTACTGTTTTCTAATATTCCTTTGTGGAGCTTTTTGGGTTTTCGATGTATAGAATCATGTTGTCTGCTAATAGCAATAGTTTCACCCACCTCCTCTTCTAGACAGGCACCTTTAATGTCCTTCTACCACTGCCTTATGTTTCTAGTTAGGACTTACAGTACAATGTTGAATGGAAGTGGTGATATGGGTCATCCTTGTCTGGTCCTCTTTTTAAGAGGGTTTGATTTCTTTTATTCAACTGACTATGATGTTAGTTAATATAGATAGTTTATATAGTTTCATAGATAGTTTATATATTAATTTCCCTTTTATTCCTATATTCTTGAAAGTCTTAATTAAGAATGGGTTTTGGTGTTTTCAAATGCCTTTTCTGCATGTATCAATATTATGTGATACTTATCATCTTTCTTATCAATGTGGTGAATAATATTGATGGGGTTTCAAATATTAAACCATCCCTGCATACCTAGAATGAATCCCAATTGCTCATGGTGGATGATATGTTTATATACTTTTGCATTCTATTGGCTAAAATTCTGTTAAGGATGTTTGCTTTTATGTTCTTTAGAGAGAGCAGTCTGTAGTTCTCTATTCCTGTAGGATCTTTGCTCTGTTAGGATTTAAAAGTTATGCTGGCTTCATAAAGTGAGTTTTGGAGTTTGTCATCTTTTTCTATGCTCGAATAACTTATAAAGGATCAGTGTCAGCACTTCTCTGAATGCTTGGTACAATTCTACTGGGAAGCTGTCTGGTCTGTGAGCCTTTTTCATTGGTAGTTTCTTGATCGTCATTTCTATTTCTTTCACTATGGGACTATTGAGATTCTTGACCTTTATCTAGGCTAACCTAGACAGGTACTGTTTTTCTACATATTTGTCCATGACTTTCACATTGTTGAATTCAAGAAATACAGACTTTCATAGTACTTTGTGATTATCTTTTCAATCTTGTTGAGGTCTGTTGTGATAGCATAGGTTTATCGCTTTGTCTATTTATGTCTGCTCCTTCCTTTTCTTGGCTAGTTTTAACAATAGTCTCTTGATTCTGTTGATCCTTTCAAAGAACCAGGTTTTTCTGGATTGATTTTTTTACATTTTTCTTTTGTTTTCCCACTCATTTATCTCTGCCCTGATTTTTATTATTTTTTTCTTTAGCTATTGGAGGTATTGTTCTGTTATGTCTGATCTAGTCGATGATATAGCATATCAATCAGTCTCTCTTTTTTCATATGTACATTAGTCACTACCAAACTTTCTTTGACAATTCCTTTTGATGTATCTCATAGATTTTGTTGCAATGTATTCTCATTCTCATTAGTTTCTAGAAACTTCCCAAACTCCTCTCTAATCTGGGCTAGTCCCCTTTTATGTCCCAGAAGATTGTTATTCCTCTGCCAGTTGTTTGCCATTGTTTTTCTGGTTACCCTTTATGTTGATGTCTAGCTTTATGACGTGGTGGTCTGAGAGGGACTTCTGAGTAAGCTCTATATATTTGAACTTACTAAGATTCAAACTGTGTCCTAGTCTATGCTCTGTTTACAAAACTGAACCATGTGCACTTGAAAAGAATGTGATTCACTTTCATTTGGACAGAGAACTCTATAAATGTCTGTCAGGTCCCTTCAACTAATTATAGTGCTTAGCCCTGTAACCTCCTTGCTTAGCTCCTTTCCCAATAATCCATTTTTATTTGCTTCATGAGTCAGAAGGAGACTCATGGGTATAGATGAGTATCGGACATAAGACCTAATATCAGACTTATGATGTTGGACTGGATGGGGTTGGGATATTTTCTCAATCTTCCATTCTTCTTATATATACATCTTTTCCTTATATCCATATGCATGTCTATGAATTTGCTTCTGTAGTCTACCCGGACTAACACACCTACTAAGATTGTGATTTCTTTTGAAAAAAGTTTGAATTTCACTGATCTCTCATTAGACACACATACATGTAATTTTTACCTACTGGTTTCTGATCTACTTATTGTATACACTTGAGTATATATAGTACCCTTTGAGCATGATTTTGTGCCCCTCCTTATCTCGTGTAATGGTTTGCACCTTAAGGTCAATTTTGTCAGCAGTTAGGATTTCAAGCCCTCCTTTTTTAAGTGCCCATTTGTCTGGTGTATTTCCTGCCAGCCTTTTATTCTTAGTCTATTTTTGCCTGTGAGTGTATGTATCTTTTGCAGCAAACAGATTGATGGGCTATATTTTCTGAGCCAATCTGGTAATCTTTCTCTTTTAATGGGCGAATAGGGCTATTAGCACTTAGAGTTATTACCACCATCTGTTGATTCATTGCTCTCATCTTATACCTTTTGTATTAGTTGTTTTCCTATTTCCCTTCATATCAGTGTGCCATGTTTATATGGATGGCTTCGTTCTTGTTTTCTTTTCCCTGTGAGGCAATGTGCCCTGCTGACTCAATGGTCCAAGGGTGGATCTGGCTTCTGTGTAGGTAATGCCACCGCAACTCAATGGTTGGTGGTGTTGGGGGCCCGTGGTGGATGCCCTGAGGCTGATGACTGTACTTATGCTATTGGACTGGGCTGGGCTGTCTGGCCACAATTTTCAATCTTTTAAAGACTCTTGTTGAGGCCTTAACTGGTAGAATCATTTTGGGGGCTCAAGCTGTGACTTTTGTCCTCTGGATCTTCCCATTTTATTATGTTAAAATCCTAGGCTTTGCTCTTGGAATTAAAGTTCTGCCTGTTTTGTTATGCTAGACAAGGTTTCTGAAGGTTTGCATTATAAGTTTTACAAAGGAACACAGCCTGGAATTGTGCTTTAACTTTTAATAGTTTTCTTTTTGTAATGGGCTTTTGGGTGGTCTGGGATGGGGCCGGTGCCATGCTGTCCCCCAGACAGGGGGAGCAGATGAGCTGAGTGTGTTTAGGACTGACTGGATCTGTGCTCTGCCCATGGAGCTATGCAGACTGTGCTCCATGAAATCTGCATTGTCATGGGTAAATATTCCAAGGGCTCTTTCATTGTGCAAAATAGGATCTAATTATCTATTATTACCCATGCTGGCAGGTGAGGTGCTGGGGAGCCGAGAAAAGGGGATGTTCCATGTAGTCACTCTACTCCTGCCTAGGGAGAGAAGATACAAAGCCTGAGGAACAGGGTGCAGTGGAGGGAGGGGGACTCCAATGAGATGTTTTTTACTAGGTCTCTTAGTCTCTCTCAAGTCTGGGATGATTATGAGCACCTTTAGACAAGGTAATGACTGCATGTTGCAAACCTCAGATATTGGGTGTAGGAAGGAATAGCAGATGCTGTCCCTCTGAACCTGGTGAAGGATTCGTAGATCCCTTGGGCATACATGGTGAACTTAACACATTTCAGTGAGTTCTTGAATCACTCTGTGGCAAGAAATCTCAGGGAGAGGTCTATACCGTACCTTGAATCTATTTTATATCTATTTGTATATACCATACACTGAATCTATTTTTAGTGCTCAGCCCCCCCCCCCCAATTTATTATCAGTTTTCTGATTTAACAACAGGAACACCAGACTTTCCTCAAATTTGTTCTTTTCAGAGAACAGCTAGTTTTTTCCCACTGTATAGCTAAATAGGTACCTGCTTGCATTTGATTAAGATATTATCTTCCTGTAAATTTTTGTTTTGTTTTGTTTTTTTGTTTTTTGGGCATCACTGCCCTCTGGTGGTCATGAGAGCTACCCAGCGCTGCTCCTGAGAGCCGCCACTGGATTTGAACCGCTAAGCCTGCTGGCCGCAGTCCTGCACTCAACCACTTACACCACCGGGGCTCAGCCCCCTGTAAATTTTTTAACCTAATAGGCATATCATTAGATTACATACACTTCTGGTTTCTTAGTTTTATTGTTTTTGGTTTTTTAAGGTTTTTAGGTTTTATTTTTATTAGTTCAATTTTCTTTGCTTCAGTTAACATTGTTTATTTTGTATTTGACCAAAATGCTGATATTGTGATCACTTTGATTTGTTTGTTTAATATTTTTTAGATTTTCCTGTTAGTTTTAATTTCTTATTTACTATGTTCACTTAGTGCTGTTCTTATAATTTTAATTTTAATATGCTGTTTAATTTGTCCTTTATGATTGGTATACATATTTTAAAAAAAGGCATTTCCCTCAAGAATTTTTTAATGCACCAAGAGTTTTCAATGTGTTATCTAATTTTTCTAAAAACTGGTTTTTGTTTGTTGTGGAACTTTTCTTGTATACAATCGTATTTCTAGGCAGTTAGATACCCAAATGGAAATATTTACTAAATGTTATAAAATAGATTTCTACATTTAGAGTACTGTTGCTAATGCCTGTTTTATTTTTTCTTCTGTTACCTAGTCAAGTTTTCAATGTATCTGATGCAGCATCAATTTTCATGCATATTAAATTGCGTCATGCAAATATTCTATATTTAATGTGAAGTTTAGTCTACTTGTCAACCATATATGCCACATCAATTGATGTTTAAGAAGTTAGTTTTGTTTCTTGAAATATATCACAAAGGGATTGATTTATTAATAGAACTTTATTCACCATATTTCTATTCTATTTTCATAATTATTGCCTATTTAGTTTGATAGTATGATTTTTCATTCATTGGGTTTCTTATCAAATATATACTAACTGTACTATAGATGAGACATAGTCAATTCTTTAAATAGTCTTTCTAAGCATAATACTTTTTGTGATTTATTGTAATATCTAGCCTCTAAGCTTATGGTTATTTTTTGGAGAGCATTCTCTGTTTCAGGATTAAGGTGGGATATATTCTGAATCTCCACCTACTAGAGGGGCTGACTCAAGTCAAGTAACCACCTTATATATCTTTGGGGTTATGATATGCTGAAAGACAAAAACCACACTGCCAGCAAAGCCTTCCCTATGACCTCAGTTTTCTGAGTGGACTTTGGTATAAGAAAGATCTGCTTTGACTTGCATGCATTTTGAACTTCTCATTCTTACCTCTGTCTTTAGTTTTCTTCTACTTGACTTCCAATTCTTGGGTCATAAATGTTGGCCAAATACCTGCTCCGATTTCCCAGTTTCTACAGCATTTTGGAAATGAAAGATAATCCAGAGAGATCAACTGTGGGTTTGGTATTCACAACACCCACACACATGTGAACCACATTGTTAAATTTGAATTGTATGAGATATTGCCATGAATTTCAGAGCCACAATGAGAGATGCTATACTACTAAGAGGTAAGAGGATCAACATCAAGAAAAAGAGGTAGTATAACACTCTTATAAAAGTTTGATATTTGAGGCATCTTTCATCCCCATCTACTTGGGGATATTGTAGTATTAAATTATTCTAAGAGAAAGGGTTTCAATCGTACATTGATTGGAAGGTAAGAGGATCAACATCAAGAAAAAGAGGTAGTATAACACTCTTGTAAAAGTTTGATATTTGAGGCATCTTTCATCCCCATCTACTTGGGGATATTGTAGTATTAAATTATTCTAAGAGAAAGGGTTTCAATCGTACATTGATTGGAAGGTGCCAGACGTTCAGCTCAGGTTCAGGAAATAACTTGGTACACAGTATATCATTGCTGATGTCAGATGATTATTGACACCCAAGCAGAGAATAACAGAAAGATGTTTAGTTGTGTTTTTTTGGCTATGCAAAGATATTCAATTGTGTGTGTCACATATGGATATCATTGAGAACAACAGGAATTCCAAAGCACTTAATTATTCCCATGAGGAACTTGTACATGAAGTAGTTGTGCAGGCAGGAAAAAAAAAGATTATTGCATGGTTTAAAATCAGGTAAGTTGTGGGTCAAGGTTGTATTAGCTGACCATACTCAAAGAAAGATTTATTAACTATTCTGTTCAAAGTTTCTGAGTTTCTGTGTATATTATTACAAAATATGTGCAACACTGAAAAGAAATTCTGCTTTTGTGGAACCATAACATAAACCAGAATCAGCCAAAGATATAGTGCACAGTTTAAAGTCAGAAAAATGTGTGTCATGGTTATTTGTTTCACTGTAAATAGTCAATCTCTATGCTGAGGAAATTATTCAAGAAGGTAGATAATATGAAGAAGCTGCAACATTAGGGAGAGAAGACTAATTGTCAAGCTATTATATTTTATGTCACAGTCTTGCTTCTTTAAAAGTATTAGTACTTGAAGCCGATACTGATAGAAATAAAATACTGCAGACTTCTACATAGATTGAATCTCACATCAAAAACAACAGCCTCTCAACTGGCAAATAAGCAGCATTATTGCAAGCATGATAAAAGGAGAAAAGACTGCATTTATCAGAGATTTCACTTTTCACTTTTCACTTTCCACAATCAATACCAATGAAAACAGTAATTTAAAAATCAAGTGATATTGTCTAAATCTGCTCCCCCAAAATTCTAGAAAATGTTTAAATGTTTAAATACTTAAATGTTACTGCCCTAGACTATGGCATTTTCAATTGTATCTTGTTTATGGGAAAGTTAGAAAAACAAGGAAAAATAGGTTTTGTTTGAATAATGATGTTTGTGAAGAATATTAAACATACCATGAACTCTCAGAATGAACAATTCTCCCTTGAAGTTAGCTAGAATGCAATATATATATATATATATATATATATATATATATATATATATATTCTAGAGTCAACTAGAATGGTTCTTTTCGTTTGTTTGTTTCCTTGGCAGCACTAGAATGGTTCTTAAGTGAGGGTGGAAAGGTTGATCTCATTGCTTTGGACATTCAGCAAGAGAGAAAGGCACGGATGTTGCTCAGGACAATGTTCAGACGAAGTCTTGCCCTTCAACATGATGCTTGGTAAAGTTGGTGATAATGAAAAAACGCATTCTCTCAATGAGAGGATTGACACAGCAGATGCAACAACGGGCTTTGATATAGCAATGATTGTCTCTATTAGATGGAATCACCTCACACACACCTGACATAAATAGACATTTTCAGTTTGGTTTTTCAGGGTACTGTGGTTCTTCTAATTGGCTTTTACTAAATTTCTTTTGTATTTTCCCTCAGTTCTATTTGGAGGCCACTGATGTGGAAATTCCATCTTACATATTCTGTTTTATAGGTAAATTTCTTTCTCCAAGGGAAAATTTATTTATTTATTGTTAGATTGGTTTGGGTTACATTTCCCACTGTTTACATTTATTTGACGACAAGAATATTAAAAAACAATGAGAACCAAATAACCTAATTTTCAATTTGTCATCTCTTCCAACTATAGCAACTTAAATTTGTGTTTATCTTACTTCCTTATATTTTTTTTGGCTGCACTACTAATTCCCTTTTTACATTCTTACATTTTATAAGTGTTTAACTACTTTTAGAGTTTTGCTAATAATACTAATCATATGGGCTTCTTCCAAAATATGTATCATCTCACGTTTTCATGTAATTATTTAAATTTATAAATAATCATACTCACTTTAGAATAAACTTCTTTTTCACAACCAAATCCATCTCATAGGCTTTTGTTCACACCAGTGTTTTCAGCAGCATTTGATATTTCTCTTATTTAAGTGTATTTTGGATCTTTAGTAAATATTAGCTTATCTCTTGTATAAAAATTAGAAAAGTTCAAAGAATATATATATATAAATCATCCCATTTAAAAATAATACAGAAATTGATAGCACAGAGATAGAAACACCAATGTGTCATCAAATGCTACCAGTTTGTGTCCCTTCTCCATGGTTTTTCATATTTATTTTTCAAATCTATTGGTGTAGACTTCAGTAAGAAATAATGGAGAAATTTGGAAGGGTTTTAACTTTCTACATTAGTACCCTGTTAGCCCTATTATTGAGACTCTATCAATGCTTAAGTTTATTCTTTGACATTGAATAAAAGCACTAAATTTAATAAATGATGTACAGGGTTCTTGACCCCAAGGAGTTAACAGAGGCTGAAGGCAGAGGACTGTTTCCATGGAAACCAGATGCCTCTTGCAAAGGAGTGGGGTCTGGGCATCTCACAGCAAAAGACTTGGAGACAGTTCTCAGAGCAGGATCTGACCGAGGGCACTGTGTTCCTTTTCAAGAACCATCACCTTGAGTTTTCTGATAAGGCAGTTTGCTATGACAACCTAGTACTTATTCTGCTTCCTTCTTCCTTATTTGCTTTGAGGAAGCACATACTTGCTCGCTAACCCAGGCTCCAGCTAGCAGAGAAAATGAGAAGATGGTGCAGGGCAGTTATCGGCATGATGCACAGCCAGAAATGTCAGCCCTTCACCTGTGTTAGACTGCATTTCCTGTGTCTGTGTCTTCATTTCTGCCCTGATTCTATTGCATTCTCCATCTGATTATTAAGAAAGAACCATCTTTTTGTGTCACCAATTTTCTGACAGTTCGTCAGACATTGGTGGCTTGCATGCTTGTGATGCTAAAACGACATCCCTAGCATCTCAAGAGCTAGCAGGGTCATCCAAGGTGACCTTGTTTCAGCAGAGCTTGTAGACTGGAAACCAACTACAAGAAGGAACAGGATATCCAATTCTTAGGAACTAGCTTCTGTAAACCTTAGGAACTTTGTTAGCTATAGTGCTAGAAGGAGAACCCCTTCAGGTGGAAGAACACATAAAATATAACTGAGGAAGAATTATCTTTTCCATCTCTAGTGATTCAAATGGATGAAAACATCTTCATGACCTTAATTTGCTGATGAAACCTGATGAAAAATAAGAATAAAGAGCTGTAAACATCTACTAATAACTGAAATTTGGAATGCATGACATGTGAGTCTTGGAAATTTAGAAGTCATCTAAAATAAAATAGAATGCCCAAAAATCAATATGCTAGGTATTAGTAAACTGAAATGGACTAGTGCTGGATAGTCTGAATCAGAAAAGCTTACAGTTTACTATGTCAACAATGAAAAATTCAAGAGGAATGGAGTCATCATTAAAAAAAACCCACATAGATGAAGCACACGAACCTGTGCAACAATGAGGTATAGAAGGAATCGGGTATCAGGCATCAAAGAGCTAAAAATTATATCATTATAAATGAGGGGGATAACAGATTGTGGACCCAAAGTTCATCAATAGGTAAAGTGACAGTCCCTTGCAGGGAGGAGATGAGCCAGTCAAGGTACAGTGTAGCAGCAATGAAATATGCATCTTTCCTCTTAAATACTTCCTCCCACCTACTATCATGATGCTAATTCTACCTTACAAATCCAGCTAGACCAGGGGATGTACACTGGAGTCGGAAACATGGGGGATTCAGGTTAGATGATCCTTTCAAGCCAGGGGTGAGAGTGGTGATGCCAGAAAGGTGGACAGAAGATGGAGTAGAAAGGGGGAACCGATTGTAGAGATCTACAAATGACTTCCTCTCTGGGGTATGGACAATGGGGAAGTGAGTAAAGGGACACATCAGACAGCATATGATAACAAAATAATGAAAATTTGTAAAATTTTAAGTATTCATGGGGGAGGGGGTGTGGGAAAGGAGGGGAAATATGGGAAGCTGGTACCAGGGCCTAAGTAGAATGAGGACACTTTGAGAATGATGATGACAACAAATGTGCAAATGTGGTCTGCTTACAATTGACATGTGTATTGATCATGATAAGAGTTGTATGAGTCCCTAATAAAATGATTTATAAAAAAAGGAAATTTCAGGATTTTTTAAGTACAATGTTGATTGTGATATGATAATATCTATGAACACATGGGAAAATTCGGTCAATAAAATTATCCTAATTTATGTACCAACCATTAAAACTAATGATGACGACATCTTATCAAATTCTTCCATCTGAAACTGATCAGTCCTTCAATCAAGATACATTGATAATTATTGGCAATTGGAATGAAAACATTGGAAACAAAGAAGAAATGGTAACTGGAATGAAGTCAGAGGTCTCATGATAGACTTTGCAAGAACAAAATCTTCTTCATCCCAAATAACATTGTTCAACAACATAAATTGTGACTACAAATGTGGATTTCTCCAGATAGACTACATAGAAATACAGTGATCACATATGTGGACATAGATAATGGAGAAGCTCAACATTAGCAGCCAACATAAGGCCAGTGGTTTATGGAATAAGTTAAGTTCAAGTAAAAAATGAAACAAATCTACATTAGCTAAAACAATGACCTCCAGTCATTGATTCTGAAAATATCACAAGAATAGATTTCACACAAGGAAATCTTATGAGAGAAGACTTAAGGAGTTGTTGGATCATATCAAGAACATGAAACATGAGAAAAGTGTAAAAATCATTAAAATGATAAGAAATGAAGGCAAGATCAAAGCTGATGTCAAAAGAAACTGAAAGCTAGAGTAGCTAAAGAAAATGGAAGAAATAGTGAAGTTAAAAAGAGGAACATTTTCAAAGGCCAACTAAAAATGACAAGTAAAATATTATGGTTAAATATGCAAAGACCTGGAGTTAGGAAACCAAGAAAAAGAAAATAGCTTATCTTAACCTGAAAAGACTGAAGAAAGAAATCCAAACCTACAGTTGCAATGCTAAAAGATTCTTTTGGCAAAAATATTGAGTGATATAGGATTCATCAAAAGAATATGAAAAAAATACACTGAATTTCTGCTCTCAAAAGAAGTAGTTGCCTTTCACATAACAAGCAGTAGTATATGGTCAATCAATAATATTAAAGGAAGAATCCAAGTTATACTGAAGGCATTATCTAAAAACAAGGCTCCAGAAATTGATGGAACACCAATGAAAATGTTTCAATATTTTGTTAGAGCAATGTAAACACTTACTTTCACCAAGAAACTTGGAATACCCGGGAACAGACTGAGAGAAATTCCTAATTGTGCTCATTACAAAGAAAGGTGATCCAACAGGATGCAGAAATTTTAGGAAAACACAATGAAGGACACATGTAAAAGTTTGGTGAAGATACTTCAACACGGTTGCAGCTTTACATAAACTAGGGCTTGTAAGAAATTCAAGCAGGGTTAAGAATCTTAATGTCATCTTAATCTAGATTCACACTCTTGGCTGAAAATAGAGAATAGCAGAAAGATGTTTACTTGTATTTAATTGTCTATTCAAAAGCATTTATGATACTCTTAGCAAACAATTGATAATAATGGAAATTCCAGAGCATTGTGATCATTGGACCATTTAAATGGAACTAAAGCATACTGCATGGTTTTAAACCTGGAATGTTGTGTGTCAGGGTTTTATCTTTCACTATACTTAGTCATACTTTATGAAGATCATATAACCCAACGAGCGAGATAATATGAAGAATAATACAGCATCAGGAATGAAGGAAGGCTTACTAATAACCTGAAATATGTAGCTCAATCTACTTGGTTTGTGAAAAATGAGGAGGACTTGAAGCATTTGCTAATGAAGATCAAAGACTTACTCCTGCAATATGGATTATATTCAATGTAAAAAAAGTTTCCACAACTGGATCAATGGATACAAAATGATAGATAAAAGATTGAAATTGCCAAGGATCCTACTTAGATCCACAATCACTGCATAACAGAAGCAGCAGTCAAGCAATTACCCTGTTTGTTGCATTGAGTAAAAGTACTGCAAAAGATCTCTGTAAAGTTTTGAACAACAAGGAATTCACTATGAGTACTAAGGTGTACTTTACCCAAGCCATCGCATTTTCCATCATCTCACCTACATGTGAAAGTTAGACATTGAATAAGGAAAACAGAATTAGAATATATACATTTGTTTTATGGTCTTGTCATAGAATATTGCAAGTAGCCTGGAAAGCCTAAAGAACAAACAAGTCTGTCTTGAAACAAGTAAAGTGCTCCTTAAAATTGAGAAATGTGGGAGTTTCTCTCATGTCCTTTGACCTTGTTATCAAGAATACCAGTCCCTGGAAAAGCATGCTGAAGACATCATGTTTGGCAAAAGACAATGAAAAGAAGGTGACCCTCACCAAGATGGATTGGCACAGTAGCTGCTTTAGTGGGCTTTAACATATCACTTGTGGGGATGGTACAGAACCTGGCAGCATTTCCTTCTGTTCTACATAGAGTGGCTAGGAGTAGGCACCACCTTGAAGGCATCTGACCTTTACAATGTACTGTTGTCCGAAGTCGGCATCCAGTTTGATCTTCAGCGTTACAGGAAAAACTGTCATCTTTAACTTTCCATTATCTTCTCATAAAAATAACTTTTAGAGAAGAATGGGGAAACTTTATTAAACAGAGGACTTTTAATCACTGTCCCCAAACAGTGGGGGATACATTGATTTATGTAGAAATGTTTACTAGAGAATTTTCATCCAGAGGACCTCGAGATAATGTTGGTTCAATATAAAGTTTGTATATGCAAGGTAATTTTTGTCGCTTGGCTCTAAGAAGCCTAGAAGCTAACCTAAGAAATTCAGTTTTCTGTTGTCTTATAGCAAAACAGTCCCAATCCACTGCCATGGACATTTCAACTCAATGACTCCAGAGTGTTCTGACATTTTAACATCTTTCTATCAATGAGAAATTGGTAGTTTTCAGTTAACATCCCAATACTTTATCTACTTTGCCAACTGTCTTTTGCTGCCACTAAGTTCATTCTGATTCATAGAACTGCCCTGAGGTTTTAGAAACCATCACTCTTCTCAGCACTAGAAAGCTGCTCCTTCTCCAAATAAATGCCTGGTGGTATTTGAACTGCTGACCTTAAGGAACCCACTGGGGCTCCACTAATTCACTATGTGTTTTAAATAGATATAGTTCTAAGACAATGTGATTACAACAGTATGCATGTTTTTTCTTTTTACTGAATAAAATCCCAACATGTTCTTTAATACAAGGAAAGGCTCTCAATCATCTGTTTTACAGTTTATGCATTATTTTCTTTCTCAGTAAAATTCTTTGCTTTAGTTGAATATGACTTGTGATTAAGTTCTTTGACAATGTCTTTAAAAAATCATATTGCCAGACATAGGCATCAAAGAATCTAGAAACGTGGATTTAATTATTATTATTTTATGATTTAAATGGCCTGAATAAAATGTGAAAAATTGTGAACATGGCCATTAATCTTAAATAACTTGCATTCTCATTGGTGATATACTAGTGGGTCTTCAAAAAGTTTGTAGAAAAATTCCATTATCTTTTGGAAAAATAGCTTTATTGAGCTTTAATAAGTATATTACACAATTCAATTATTCAAAAATATGGAGTCGTTGTACAATCACCACCACAATCAACTTTGGAATCTTTTCTTTCTTTACATAACCATCGGCTTTGGCTGTTTTCTCTCTCCTCTTCTTCCACTGGTCCAGACCCTCATTAATCCAGCTACTGTCTTCATTAAACCCCCTATGCCAGCTTCCCTCACAGAAAAACGTCAAAAACAAGGACAAAAAACAAAAACAAAAAAGGAAGAAGTAGAAAACACTAAACATTTAGAGTAAACTACAAATAAATTCAAAGGGAGAGTTATTGACAAGGTGTTACTATATTTGAGTTTAAATATTGCTGCTATATTCCACTTTACAATAGTTTGGCTTTAGGGCAATTTCTTGACAGTGGGAATTCCTCAGAGACTCAATCTTACTTTTATGGCTGTTTAACTAGTGTGCAAACACCCATGTTTGGAGGATGTTCAATCCAACAACTCATATATTAAAAACCTAACTCATGGCATAAATTTCTTTGTTCAATAGTGTGTTACCATTGACTCCAATAATGTTACTAGCAATAGAAATAACATTAGGCCCATGGCCATGTTTTATGATGTACTACACAATAAAATGACACAGATGTCTCTAAAGTTGAATTAAGCATATACACATACCAGGATTACATGAATGGATCATATAAATTTGATCATGACCCTAATATAAGAAAAAGATGCGGGCTGAGCCCCGGTGGCGTAGTGGTTGTGCGCGGGACTGCGGCCCACTGGGACGGAGGTTCAATTCCAGCAGTGGGGCTGGGCCTCCTACTCCCACCGCCGGAGAGCTGTGATGCCCACAAAAAAAAAAAAAAAAAAAAAAAAAAAAAAAAAGAAAAAGATGGGCCTGCCCAATATTCACCATCATTCACTGAAAATATGACTTCCATTATCTTTTAATTTTAATTTACCACAAGCTTTCTGAAACCTTTTCCAATGCATACACTGATTTCATTATTTTTTTCTTCAACTCGTAAAATACATTGCAAAAGGAAAAAAGGAAAAGGAATGGGATGAAGAAGATAAAATATTATAGAAAATGTGACAAAAGAGTCCAAAGCACATTTGGAATTACAATGTGATTCTGTGTTTTTATATAAGAGTGAACAACATTCTTGAAAAATATGTGGGACTGAGCCCTGGTGGCGTAGTGGTTGTGCACAGGACTGCGGCCCACTGGGTTAGAGGTTCAAATGCAGCAGCAGCTCTCCAGGAGCAAAGCTGAGCCTCCTACTCCCACCATCAGAGGGCAGTGATGCCCCCCCCCAAATAAACAAACAATGAAAAAACAAAACAAAGCAAAAAAAGAAAAATATGTGTAGTTATAATCTATATAAGAATAATGTTATAATGTTTAATATCAGTGAATAACCCTAGGTTCATGGGCCAGAAACTATGGCCTTTTATACATTAAACATAGCTTATATTGTTCCTTTTTGCTTTGCTAAACTAATTATTGGCTTTAATTTCACACAAATTGAGGTGTTATTTTGAACACATAATTTAACTTTACAAAAATTATCTGAATAAATAAATTGAAAAAGAAAACATTTGATCTTTCCAAGCAATGAAGAACAGAGCTCAGGGACTCAGCAGAAGATTTAAAAGAAACACTTAAATTTTTGCTGGCACAAAATACTATTTTCTATTTCTGTATTGACCTTCACAACAAATGTTATGTAACTTTCAACTAATAAATGTAGTTGTTTTTCTTATCCACTTGCCCATAAAATTTGAGCCGATTTTATAAAAATCCAGGTTATTTTAATACTGATATAATCTTTCCTTTTTCACTTTACTCCATTATATTGAAATGTAATTTTCTGTGTGTTTTCAAATTAACTGAAAATGATGACTGCTATGGAAAAAATTGTATGAACTGGTGACAGCCAGTGTTCTATTAATAATTAAGGATGATTGATCTTTATCTAATGTCTTATTGTTATCATCTCAAATGATTATGAAGTTTTTTTTCTATCTCTATCACCAGATAACTATGAAATGGCATTAAATTAACAGTCTGGAAACATATTAAAAGTTCACAATGGTTCACTTTATAATGGAAGAAATTAATTTAGTTTCAAATGAGTGGTATCTAGTCAATTGATTTTCTATTTTAACCTTCAAACTCTTTTTCCAATTAGATATCATCATTTGATTTTCTATTTTAACCTTCAAACTCTTTTTCCAATTAGATATCATCATTTGATTTTCTATTTTAACCTTCACACTCTTTTTCCAATTAGTTATCACCAAATTAAATACCTAATTCTTTTATATTTAAAACTATAAAATAAGAAGAAACCAGAGGGAAAACCTCAACAAAACTTTGTGTATTGCTATTATTCTACCAAGAAATATCCCTTCCAAATACTGGCACCAAAGATTAATTTTTACGGAAGTAAGATGTCTGGTTAACTAGTTTGAAAAGTATGTCTAACAATGTTTATTTGCTTTTTAGAGATAGATTTATTTTTCTTATATCAGCAAATGCTCACCAACTGTATCTGTCTTATACTTATATATTACATTTTAATGTAAATATTATTACATGAGTCTATTAGGGATAGAAATAAATCATGAAGAGAAACACTTTCAGAATGGTGGTATGAGAAATCCTTTATATTATGAAAAATACTTTTGTAGGAGATTATATTTTTTTATATAAATTCACTCCTTACTTATTGGCATGGCTAGATTTTAGAGACAGGTCATTATGTAAAATTAGAATTTTTCAAGAATTTGAGGTCATGCCCATCTTTGCTGCCAGTTTCCCCCACCCTCATTGCTCACTGCTCATCAACAGGTGTCAGGCTGGACTTGGTGCAGGAGACCTCTTCCTGCTCATTACTCTTTCACCCCTGCAGTGCCCATGGATATTGGGGATGGTGTGGGTGACCAGATATGCCTACTGCTTGTACTATCTACCACTTCCTATCTCCAGTCCTGGGTAAGAGCTCTGTGTTACTCTGGGTTGACTTGAGAAATAAATTCATAGACAATCATATATGTATAAGAAAGAGCTTTATATTCAAGAGCAACTCAACACTGAGAAAACATCCGAGTCCACATCAAGTCTATAAGTCCAATATTAGCCCTTGTGTCCAATAGCAATCCGTATAGCCCTCTTCAGACTAATGAAACATGAAATAACGCTGAATGCAGGATGATTACAGACCAGTGGGTGGAAAGTCTTGTTGATCCAGTGGCGGTAGGGCCATCTCAGAGGGAGCATGTGTCTCCATGTAGTTCTTCTATCTTCAAGGCATGGGTTGCACCAGTGTAGCTCCATCAGGTTTGTTGTCAGTAATGTCTCACAGGAAGTGAGTTTATCTGGCCTCCTATGAGCTATTTATCTCTGAGGCACCCCCCATTGAGCTAATCAAGTTGCAACCCAACTGACAGGCTAGACTCCACCCTTTCACAAGTTGACTCCAGATTATGTAACTACCACAGACTTTATATTCACTCCATGATCCTTGACAAAGCAGTCCTCCATGCCACCACCATCCCCAACCTTGCCTGCTCCATTTCTGTCTTTCTCCATGGACGCCTCCAGCACTCATGAACACTTACCCAGTGTCCCCTGCCCACTGATGATCTCATGTCATACAGCTATTATTTCACTGTAACCCCATGTACTCCATGAGACTGCCAACATGATACAGGCATATGGAAGAAGGCATCCTTCAGTTAGTCAACTGTCCTCTTCCAAATTCCCATCCTTGTCAGAACATCCGAGATGTTCTTATTTATCATCCGAGATGGTTCAACATGGACACTCTAGACCTGGCCCCACTGAGATTCAAGCATCAGAAACACCACCTGATAATTTTTTCAAAGCTGAAAGTACAAAATGGCATATAATAAACCATTGCTAAGTGTAGGGAGGATACGTGTGTATTTGTGTTTATTTAAACTTTCAGGAAATTGCCAAAAATCATACAGAAAATATGTTTATAACTATTCAAGAACATATACTTCTTGCTAAGAACAGTGCAAGTCTAAAACCTTGAGGTCTCCTAGCTATTGCTTATCTCTGCTTTCTCCACTTAGACTGATAGAAGCTTGCATGCTAGAGACAGGTGTGCTAGGGAATCAGATTACCTACTCTCCTTGTCTAAGGCAATAGTTTCTCTCTAGCACAGCAGTTCTCAACCGGTGGCTCATGACCTCATTGGGAGTTGAACAACCCTTTCATTGGGATTGCCCAATTCATAGCAGTAGCAAAATTACAGTTCTGAAGTAGCAATGAAAATACTTTTATGGTTGGGGAGCATTACAGCATAAACTGTAGTCAAAGATCATAGCATTAGGAAGGTTGAGTGCAAGCAGTCCAATAATATTTTGCATCTTTTCCACTTTTGTACTGCAGAAGCAAGTTAAAGGTCTGGGCCTTCTTTTGTACCCACATTCCACCAGTAAAGCAGAATCTCTATCCCCATTAATGCAACTTGGCTCAGATTGCTTCCACTCTAGTTTACACATCTGAGTATAGTTTGATGCTGGGGTCAAGGTAAGATAATGAACTACAAACCCAGTGTTCCATGCCCAGAAAACGGAGTATAACTCTAAACAATGTGTACTACTGTACTAGGACCAAATCTTGAGGACAAGTGATTGCAATGCAATTTCATAGGAGAACTGTATACAAATTACAGAGTGCTCTGTAGACCTCTTTGTGGGAATAGACTTCATTTGGAACAGGGTTTCGGGAGCGGACAGGGTTTTGAAGCTTAAGAATGCTGTCTAGAAAAGTGAAGATTTTCGTAGCAAAAGAAATAAGCAGAGTTTAATGTCTCCAGAATATTAGAAACAGCAGCTAGAAATTTAACCAAGAGAAGGAAGCAAAGCAGAAGGTAGGAACACTCCCGACCATCCTGAAAATCCCAGTTTGTTTCCCAAACACCACTGCAAGGGTCTGACTTTAATTGTATCAAAAATCGGTGCAGTTTATGCCCATTTGCAATATCAAAACAGTAGAGCAATCAGCCATTAATTAATGGAGAGTAACTAGTACATGTGACATTGTTATAAAAGACCAGTTGAAACTAAATGGAGTATAGGGAAAGAGTCAAACCCAAACTCTGTCTACGTAAACCACTGTATTTTTCAGACTGTGAGACACACATTTTCCCGCAAAAGTGGGGAAAATAAGGGTGCATCTTATGACCCAAAGGTGCGGTACCCAGGACATTTTAGCGTACTGGCACGATTTGGTTCAGAATATTTTGTTCTTGTTTTCCTGCTCTAAAAACTGGGTGCGTCTTATGGTTCAAAAATACAGTACCCCATCACCAAGATGATAAGTGTGCAGCTGTCTTATAATGCAAAGGCCAGTAGATATTGAAATTTCATCTTCAATATTCTGAGGATGAATTCAAAGATAAATATTTTTAAAAAGAAATAAAAATAACCTCTTGAAAATGAACATATATTGAAGGCATTTCCAGACTCCCCCTGCCCCCCATACAAACACAAACGAAAATGTAGAGCAATATTGCTAGGTTCCTGCCATTGAAAGAAAATACAGTAGAGTTTTTAGGCTGATATCAAATAAAATCAGAGGAAAATTTGAATCTATTTAGAAGATCAAAGAGAATTGAAAAATATGAATTTTACAAAGAGAGTAATAAAAGACAGCATGATAATGTACCATTTTTCCTTTTTTAGCTTTAGTACTTTAAAAAGTATTTATATTATTTTAAAATATCTATTATTGAATATATACCAGTTCTACCTATAACACTGTAGCATGTTTAACAATAACAATCTGGGTTCTTAAACGTTTTTGAGTTATGAGTTTCAACTTTTGAAATTCCACACTTGATTTTTCCTAATACTTGGAATATGTATATAGTTTGAAGTATTAATAGAAAATATTTTCACAATAATATAATAAATGAAATTGAATTTAAAATTTAAAGTATATATTTATTTAAAATATTTGAAAATAGCAGCTTAGGGTACTGAAATTTTAATTACATAAATAATAAATAGAAAAGATAAGGCTATTTTGTGGGAGAGACATTAGGATCAATGAAAGACAGTTTCAGAGAATGGGGCCAATTTGATGTTGCAAAAACAAATGGCCGATTCTACCTCAGAACTGACATTTTTGATTCAGACTTCTAGTTTCTAGAACTGGGAGAAGCCAAACTTATTTAAAAGCTCCTCACTTGTGGTATTTTTGTTATTTCTTCATATTTATTATTTTTAGTTAGGTACATTACTATGTAACTAAAACCAAACAATAATAAATCTTATTTTCCAGCTTTGTAAGTGTGACCAGGAAAATTATATTCAATAATAGGTTAAAAAAAGAAGGAAGGATAGAGGAGAAATGTGATTATATGTTTCATAGGTAACAAGTTGGGAAGATCCTCTCAGTACCTTCCCAAGAGGGTCTACCGAGAGAGGTGTCCTGAGTACTGTGAAAGACAAATAAATATTCAAAAGTTTCCTAAAATTGGATGTCAAGATCATCTGCTGTTACTGACTCCCCTTCATCATTAAACAGTCACCTTATCTGCTTCTGTACACGCCCCCTCTCTTGTGCAAGGTGACCATTCCCTCCCCCTGATCCAACCCACCTAGCTAAACCTCTTTAACTTCTGGGAGTCCCGCGTGGTTAGCAGATGTGGTAGTCACATAATTTGTTGTCAAATCGAGACTTGTATGAGTGAAGGGGTGGAGTTTAGCCTGTCAATAAAGTCATAGCTTGATGACCTCGTTTAGAGGTGCTCAGGAGATTGAAAGCTCTCTGGAGGCAGGGTATGATCACACCCTTGAGACATGCCAGTTAGCAAGCCACATGCAGCTAAGCCCAGGAGATGGAAGAACAAAGCTGAGATTCATGCCAGTGCCGAGATGCTTCTACGGCCACTGGATCCACAAGACTTTCTGCCCACTGGTCTGTGATCTTCCTGCATTTGGCATCATTGCATGTGCTACATGAGTCCAAAGAGGAATTTATAGATTGGTATTAGACAAATAGGCTAATATCAGACTTACAGACTTTATCTGGACCAGGATGTTTTCTCAATATACAATTGCTTATATATAAATATCTTTCTTATACACATATGAGTGTCTCCCTGGATTTATTTCTCTAGTCACCCAGACTAACACAGCAGACCATGTATACAGGTTAGTACAGACATCTCACTACCAAAGTAACATTTTCTCTGATTTTTGCTTTGTCTTTTCTTTCTCCTCTGGCTCTCCTCCCAACCCACACTCCTTGGCAGCAGATACACACACAGCAAACACAGCCAAAGGATCAGGAGTCCTCACTCGAACTATGGTGTTAGTGCTTATTTTTGAAATGTCTTCTGGACTTTGTGTTTTTGTTTTATTTTATTTATTTTTCTCTGTCCCAACTTACTTCCTTTTCCATGAGGCTAAACAATCTTTCAAAAACATGTGCCTTGCAGATAAGACAGACATGGTTTTTGTTTTTTAGATTTTTGTTATTATTTTTTCTTTTCCTGCTCATGTTCCTAGTCAAAGATTCCTATATATATATATATATATATATATACACACATATATTTAATTTTTCCTTCTTTGTATACTTATGTTTCACTCAAGTTATTCTTGTAGCTTCCTCTTTATTTTTAAAATTTTAATAATATATTTTATGTAATGTGATCAGACGATTATAATTTCACCATGTAACCAATTACATTCTTTAAAAACAAAACACTCTGTTGGGAGCTCTTTTTATTTTAGCCTTTCTTTTTCCTTTTGTCTCTCTTTCCTTTCTTTTAATCTTTTCTTCTTCAATCCTTCTTTTCTTTATATATATGTGAATATATATATATATGTATTTCTTTTCTTCTGGTCTGATAATTTGCTTACATTTTTTCACTGCCCCACTGAATATTTCTTTCTGCTCTATCTATACTTTTCATGCTTTTCCTCATAAAATATATTTCCTTAAGGTCAGAATCATGCTCAACAGGGAAAACCTGAAAACATTTTCTCCATTTCCCCATCATATGTTTCCTAAATCTTATTAGATGTCTGCCTCCTTACTGGGTATAGCCAAGTATCCTGCACCATCAAGAAGCCCCCACACCACTAATAACTAGACTATGATGACAGGGAAAGGATAGTCAACTGCAAAGCCTCATCAACATCAAGAACAAACACAAATCACAAAAGCTCACCCAGACCAACCCTGGGAAGCACTCCAAAAAAGATTCAGAATTAACAGAAATAAAATTCAGAAGAATAATGTTTAGGACTGTTTCAAAAATGTGGGACATATTCATGAAGACAGCAGTAAGAATAGAAAATCTAGAAACCAAGCACCAAAAGGAACACTTAAGATAAATGATGAGACAACAGAATTAGCACATTGAAAGACCTGAGTAATAGAATGAAGATAAAATACAAGGATTGAGCTAAAGACAATCGCTCTGATTTTAACTGATAATGGAAATAATCAACAGATGGTGTCAGTGGTTGAGTGTGGCACTGCGGCCTGCGGGCTTGGCGGTTCAAATCTAGCGGTTGCTCTCAGGAGCAGCACTGGGTAGCTCCCACGACCACCAGAGGCAGTGATGCCCAAAAAACAAACAAACAAACAAACAAAAAAGCAATAATCAACAGAAAAGCAAAGGGATTCCAAGAAAGGCAGAATAATGTGAGACATTGTCAAGAGAAACAATCTACATCAAACTGTAGTTCTGGAGCAAGAAGAAACACAAATAAAATTGCAAGAAAAATAGTACAAAAAATGAGATGAAACTTCCCCAGCAACTTGAAGAGAAAATATCTATTTGGGAAGCTGCGAGAACCTAAACAGGATACATTTTTCAAACGAAACACACTACATGAATGAATATCTAAAAAGACACCATCTATCTAAATTAAATTAGAAGAATGTAGAACAACCTGACCAGAGCCATGATAGAGGAAGAAATAGAGAAGATTGTCAAGAAACAAAATCAGACAGCTTCAAATGAGAATTCTACCAAAATTTACCTACATTCCAAAATATTGGCAGAAATAGCATAGATCCAAACTCAGTCTATATGGTAAGCATAAACTTGAAACCAAAAATCAGGCTACGAACCCACAACGTGGTAACTACAGAGCAATATTCCTCAGGAATATAGTCTAAAACATTTTTCCATGAAATTCTGGCCAGTAGAATCCAACAACACATCGATAAAACTATTCAAGACATCAGTAAAACTATTTAATCCCATTAAAATGGGATTCATGCTAGGAATGCAAGGATGGTTCAATTTTAGAGAACCATTTCTTAGAACAAGAATCGCATGTGGATGACCACTCTCCTTACTCTTCTGCAGCACCATGTTGCAATTATTAGTCAGAACTGTTGATGCTATTGTTGTTAGGGGCACTCAAGTTAGTTCCAAATTATATTGACCCTCTGTACAGCAGAACATAACATGGCAAGGCCCTCTACCACTCTCACAATAGTTCTTTGATCCAATTGTTGCAGGAACTGTGTCAAACCATCTTTTCCAAGACCCCCACTCCTCACCCCCCTTTTTTGCACTGCAACTTTACCAACCATGAAGTTTCTTTCAGGAAATAGTCTCTTTTGAGAACATGTCCAAATATATTAGGTGAAGTCTGATCATCCATCCTCTAAATAGCATTCTGGCTATACTACTTCCAGGAGCAATTTGTTTATTTTGGCCCTGAATAGTATATTTAATATTCTTCACCAGTGCCATAATTCAAATGTATTAATTCTTATTCAATTTTACTTATTCAATGTCCAGATATCATATGCCTAAGACGCAATTGAATATATTAAAACAATCAGACAGCAAAAAGAAATCAAGGGAATATAATTGGGCAAACATTTGAGACTCTTCCAATTTGCAGTTTATATGCTTTATATGTGGAAAATATCAGATTTTACAAAAATATTGTTGGAGAAAATAGAAGAAATTTGTAAAGTATCAGGATACATGAGTACCAAGCAGAAATCAATTGCAATCCTGTATAATATTGAAAGAAAGTCTGAAAAAGACGTGAAGAAAACAATACCAGATATAATAGCCATACAAAATAAGAAATGCTTAATAAGGAAGCAATACAAAAACACCTGTAGTTAAACACAAAGGGGTAGAATATTGTATGAGACAAATACTATAAGATTCAACACCAAGACAATAATAGACCTCTATTCTAAGGTAATATAATCCAATCTTCAAAGCTACGAAGTGGTGTATATACCTAATGTTCATGTTACACACAACACCCCTTACTTTTACATCTTATTAATCCACTTTAACCAATGAGGCCTCAACTCAGCTAGGTCAGTTTCTCATGTTGGGGAAGAGGGAGGAGACCCATCAGATCCCAATGTATAGAAATGTTCTACAGTTATCCCATATCAACAGACATTGATAACCGTTGGTTCAGTGAACCTTCATTGAATTTCAGTTCCAAAGGTTATGGGTGAGGGGCATGACTGTTTCAGAGAAGGTGATTTCACTTCCAGTGGTGGGTAAATTAGGAGGGGTACCTGCTTACAGAAAATCTTATTAACATCACTTACATAGATGATCCCCAGAAGGAAAATGTGCCTACTTTATTAGGCAAATTTGACATAGCTCTACCTGATCCTTCTTAACTCAGACTCTGCTATAGAAAATGAGGATATTAGCTTGAGATCTATCAAAGCGCATGACATCCTGCATAGGCCACACTGAATGAACTTGATTTGATAACTTCACTAAGTGAGCTGAAATTTACCTGAAAAAAACAAGTAGCAGATTGTTGATTTTGTTGTAGTAGTTAGGTACTATAGAATAAATTCCAATCCATGGTGACCCTATTTACAACATAATAAAGTCACTGCCCAGACTTTTACCCTCTTCAGAACTGTTCTTACACTGTTCTTATGCTCGAGCCCACTGCGGCACCACTGTGTAAGTTCCTCTTACCAAGGGTCTTCCAATTGATCACTGCCTCTCTACTCCATCAAGCACGAGGTCCTTCACCAGGGCCTGCTCTGTCCTGACAACCTGTCCAAAGTACGTACAATGACATCTTGCCACTAAAGGGCATTTTGGCAGTACTTTTTCCAAGACAGATTTTTGTTGGTGGTGGTATTTTAGTACTACAGGATACTTCAATGCCTTTTTCCACCTTTACTATTGTGGTTTGAGGAGAAAATCTGTGCGAGAAAAGCCTCTTGGGACCCTCTTGTTCATGAACACCACTCAAAATGAGAGGAAAGCACAGCAAACATCAATCACTAATTGGAACTTGGAATATTTAATGAATGATTTTAGGAAAATGGACCTTCTCAAAAATAGAGTGGAATGTAAACGCTCGATATTCTAGGTGTTAGTGAAAAAGGCTGGTATTGGCCATTTTGAATCAGAGAATCACATGGTTTACACTGTCAGAACTGACATAGTCAAGAGGTTTGGCATTACATTTATTGTCAAAAATGAAGATTCATCTTGAAGCACAATGCTGTTTATGATAAAATGATATCTATTTGCATACAAAGAGATCTAGATAGTACAGTTATTATTCAAATGTATGCACACGCCACTAGAGCTAGTGATGCAGAAATTGAGAAAAATTTCCAAAGTCTTCAGTCTGAAATCAATCAATCATATGGTCAAGGTGCATTAATCATTATTGGCAATTGGAATGCATAAGTTGGGAAAAAAAAGAGGAACAAACAGCAGTTATAAAATATAGTCTTGGTTATGGAAACAAAACTTGGAATTTCTTGGTAGAAATTTCCAAGACCAATGACTTCTTCCTCCTAAATACTTGGTTTCATAGACAGGAAAAGGGCATATACAAGTGGATTTCTCCAGACGGAACACACATAAATCAAATGGACTACCTTGAAGAGACAATGGAGAAGATCTAGATTGACAGCTAAAACCAGGTGTGAACAGACATTCCATTGCTCAAATGCAAGCTCAGCTTGAAGCTGAAGACACCCACTTGAATTTTGAGATGTCTCAAGAACAGAAATGCTGCGCCGAACACTGATTACAGAAGACATGGGTTGTGGGATAACATCAAGAGCATCACACATGAAGACAACAAAATGTCTTTTTAAAAACAGGAATGGTAGAGGGACAGGGGTCCTGTCCCCCAACCATCATGGTCCCAACTCTACCTTGCAAATCCAGATGGACTGGAGAAGTCACTCT
>PVJH01015075.1:0-54792 GCA_004026705.1 Nesogale talazaci
GGTTAGCCGACAGGCGTGTGAGCCATCTGTACCACCCAAGGGCTCCCCTCTAAAATAGGGAGAGGGTCCATATCACTTGATAGAAGTCTACGGACATGGCCGGGGACCCCACTTTGGGAGCCTGAGATGCATTCAGCCTAGATCGGCCTGCCCTGTGCCAGCCTGGGCTGGGTCTCTTGTGGAGGGGATGTGATAGACAGGATAATGCAACATGGCAGGGGAGGGGGGGCGGCGAACTTGACCTTAGAGGCAGGATTGGTTGGCTAGAATTGCTGGCTGAGTGGTGGTGGGGAGACGGGAGTTGGCTTTAGGATGATGGGAGGTGTGTTCTCAGACCGTGGAAGGAACAGCTTATGCCAGGACCCAGTGGAAAGAGGGTTGGGAAAGCAGAAAGTCAGGCACCCCAGGGCCTGTAGGGAGGGAGGCTCTCTGTGACTGGAGGGCTTCACCCACAGGTCCCGAGTGGGCGCTGAGAGCATGGGGGCTCTCCCGTCCCGCGGACCTGAGTGCCTGACCTCCTGCCCCCCACATCAATTCCCTTGCCAGGAGGAAGTATCAGAGAGCAACTCAAACACAGAGCCCCTGCCCCATGGCTACCTCCCAGACTCGTCCTCTGTGTCCCGCAGTCCAGTGATGGGGGTGACGGGCGGCCCCCCGACCCTGGTGCACTCCAGCGCACTCCCAGACCCCGCCCTGCTGGTGTCTGACTGCACCGCGTCTTCCTCGGACCTGGGCTCCGCCATCGACAAGATCATTGAGTCCACCATCGGGCCTGACCTCATCCAGAGTGAGTCCAGCGGGGCTGGCTGCTTTAGCCCCCTCTTAGCCCCCCGCCGCCCCCAGTGAGCTCGACACAGAGCCTTTGGCCTCTGCCTGCATGAAATGAGGGTGGCGGCCGGACTGGCAGTGGGTTTGCTGAGACCGGCAGTGAAGGACATTCTTGGCCCAGTGGCTGGCTCAGAGGAGGCACTCAGTAAATCCTCCCCAACAAGGCTAGCTCCCCTGTCCTGCCCACTGGACCCCCGGAGCGCATCACATCCTTCCAGTAACCCCATGGGGAAATGGCCGTGAGCCCCTGGTTCACTGAGAAAGCTGGGGCACAAAGAACTTAAAATAGCGTACCGTCACCAGCAACACATGGCGTTGGGCCGTGGACTCAGAGAGGTTCTTTGGCTCGTGTGTCACCCCCAGAGCCTCCTACTGGCCCGCAGGCTGAGGGGTGATGGGGCTGGAGCCACATGGCGGCTGGGGGTGGAGATTCTGCAACTGGGGTCCTCCCTCTCTCCCAGGCTGCATCACTGTGACCAGCGCTGAGGATGGCGGCGCCGAGACCACGCGCTTCCTCATCCTGCAGGGCCCCGACGATGGTAAGACCCCTGCGTCACCATGTTGGCACATTGTCTGCTGCTCTACACGTGTTTCCCCACCGGTGGGGGTGGGGTGGGGGCAGATCCAAGAGGATCTCCGGGCCTGCTTGTGGCCAACCCTGCCATCTGCTTCCCTCCCTGCTCCTCTCCTGCCCTACCTGCAGGAGCGTCCCTGGCATCACCGATGTCCAGTTCCACCCTGGCCCACAGCCTGGCAGCCATCGAGGCGCTGGCTGATGGCCCCACGTCCACCTCCACGTGCCTGGAACCCCCAGAAGTGGCACAGGACGGGCCCAGCTCTCCGGGCGTGCAGCCCCCGGCCAGCCCTGGCACAGAGGAGCCAGACCTGCAGAGCCTGGAGGCCATGATGGAGGTGGTGGTGGTGCAGCAGTTCAAGTGCAAGGTGTGCCGCTACCGGAGCAGCACCAAGACCACGCTGCTGCGTCACATGTGGGAGCGGCACTTCCGGCCAGGTGCGTCCGCAGCCACTCCCGCCTGGGGGGTGGGGGGAGGGGGGCTGCAGGGGCCATAGCGCAGACTGTCTTTGCTTCCCAGCAGCGGCGGCCGGTAAGAAGACCCGTGTGCGGAAGTGGGGTGCCTCCGCCAAGGCCCAGGAGCAGGAGGGGCCCGAGGAGGAGGAGGAGGAAGATGACATCGTCGACGCTGGGGCCATTGACGACCTAGAGGGTAGGCGCCAGGACCCCCCCACGCCAGCCACCCACCTTGGTCCCTGTCCTCAAGTGCTCCCCTGCAGCTGGATGGCCAGGAGAGGGACACTGGCCCAGCCACAGCTGCAGGAGGCTTCCGTGTAAGACGGAGGAGCCCGTGCTCTGGGACCAGACCCTGCAGTTGGGCAGGCTATGCACTGAAAAGGGCCCTCCTTCCTCCCATGGGAATGTGTCTCTAGCGTTCACGGTGTTCACCTTGAAAGAAAGTAAAAAGAGATGAGCTTAATTCCCATCACGTGCTTCACTTGGGCCCTACATCGAAAATGCAAAAGTGCCTTCGTGTAAGCAGATGTTAAAAAGAAGTAAAAGCGTTTTGTTGTTACGCTGACGCTGTAAAATCCGCAAGTGCGGCTCTGAAGGCAGATGTCAGGACTCGAGAGGCCGGGGCAGCATGGTTTGCAGTTCACCGACGTGAGTGCTTGTGACAGCTGTTGTCCAGTAGTGGCTTGAGGAAGGGGAACCTTTTGAAGTGCTCGTCAGGGTGCTGTATGAGCAAGCGGCAGGTGCTGGGAGCACAGCAGAGACGGACCGCAGCGACTCGCTGTCAGCCCAGAGGGCTTCCTGGAGGAGGCATCATGGGTGGGCTGAAGGAAGAGTAGGACCCTTTAGGCAGGGCGCTGGGAGAGGGGCCCGGGTGGAAAGGTCCTGATGCCACCTCTTCTTGCCACCCCCCACCCCCCCAGAGGACAGTGACTACAATCCGGCTGAGGACGAGCCCCGAGGCCGGCAGCTGCGGCCCCCGCGCCCAGCCCCCAGCACCCCGAGACCTCGAAGGAAACCTGGCCGACCCCGGAAGCTGCCTCGCTTAGAGACCTCAAACTTCCCAGACGGTGAGACTTGGTCACTGGGGCGGAGTGGGGGGGGGGGGCAGACGCAGGGGTGGTCTTGCCCCCCACGGGTGTGTAGAGCCCCGGGAATGTGGCATGGCTTCCCGGGGTCACATGAAAGTGACCTCTTGGAGGAAGGGAAACCTGCCTTGGGAGGTGAGACCTCAGCTTCACGGTGAGGCCCTCTAGTGGAAAGCTGCTTTGCCTCTGGCAGCTCCGGCCCCCTCTTTATTGAATCGGTGGTTGAGTTTTGTTCGAAGGGTTACATGCTTTGTGCAGGAAAGCACCCGGTAGAGTTCGGAGGGAGAAAGAGCTGGCCGTCTGCTCCCCGACGGATCATGCCCCCGCAAACACTGTCTCTCGAGGTCTCATGGTCAGAGAGTCCGTGTCTCAAGTAGCGAGAGATTGCATGTAAAGCAACATCAGACTCGGTGGACATGTTGGCGTCACGAGCTGGAAGTGAAGCGAGCAGTTTACTGGGGGAGCGCAACGGTCGGTTTCAGGTTACAGAGGAAAGGATGGGCAGACTTGAAAACCGGTCCAGAGAGAGAAGCCAGGCGGAGGAACAGGGTGCAGACCAATGAGGAACCGAGCAGGGGCCCTGAGGGCCGCGACGATGTCCGGTGTGGCAATATGGGAGTCCTCGCGACGGGCGGCAGGAATGGAGCTTGAAGGAGTAATAGCCTGTGTGCACATCCACACGCTCCACCCCGGTACCCTCTGCAGAAAGGCCGAGAAGCCAAGTTCTTTGGAGAGCCACAGAAGGAAATCGACCAGTTGTGTTTAAGGGACTGTCAGCCACCCTAACAGTGACTGCTCAGCGGGAACCGTGGTTGGCAGCGGGCCTGAAGGGCACATTCAGCGTGTCCATCAGGAAGGGTATCCTATTCCAGCAAGAAGCGTCTTCCAAAGAGGACAGCGAAAGCGAGGCAAGAGATAGCCAAGAGACAGAGCCTTTGCCACCAGAGAGACCTGCTCGACAAGTTCTCGCATTCTGGAAAGCAGCAGTTCTGTCCAGTCATCGTGGGCACAGGAAGACATCAAGGGCTCTGGTGCAAATGCGTTTGGAAAACAACCAGTGGGAGTTGTCTCCCCAGAGGCCCCTTGAAGGGGATCCTTTTTCTCCTTTAGTCATTTTTTTTTTTTTTTAGTAGCAATGTATCTGAGGGTGACTGAGACCTCTGATGAGCCGCACACAGTGACTGTCACAGCAGGCTCTTCCATGCCAGGGCGTGGCAGGCTGGCACAGGTCCGGGCAGTGTGGTGTGCTGTGGCACAGGCGGTCGCTCTGGGCCCGCCCAACAGTGCCCAACAGAGAAGATCTGTGTGGGCAGGCCCTACAGCCCCGAAGTTCGGCAGCTGTCACCACGGAGCACACGTGGATGACCAAGCCGGTGGCTAACACCGGCGGCACCCTTTGGAGCTTAGCACTGTAGGTGGGAGCGTTGGCCGGTTACCTGCAGGGTTCTTCCTTTCCTAAAGGAAACCTGGGCTTGACTGCCTGTCCTCATGACGCCGACACCCACCCTCTGTCTGCTGAGACAGCTTGCTCTGGGGCTGGGCCGGCTGGCAGAGCAGCCTCACACCCAGGGAACTGGGTTCCCCACCTGGGTCAGCCCTGGCCAGTGAGGAGACGGGCTCGATTCTGAGGACACAGACATGAGGACAGCTGGGAGGGTGGCACCGGACGAGACGGCGTGTGGTTGTGCTGTGCAGTCTCTGGACAACCCTGCGTTAGACACTCTGCAGAGGATCAAGACCAGGACGCTTAGGGATCGGTGTTTATGCAGCGAGCAGGCTATCACAGCAGACTGCAGTGGGGTCAGCAGCCGTCAGTAACTCAGTTGAGCGAGGCAGGTCCTGCGGGGATCTAGAACTCGAAGCACAGCGAGAGGATCCACCAGCCTCGAGCTCAAGCAAGGTGCACACACCAGCCGCGTGGCAAAGGCGGGTTTCAAAGGGGCCTCAAGCCCCAGCGACACTACCCACGGGTCGGCTGCCCCACAGGAAGTGTAGCCCGCAGGTTGCGGCAGAGAAGGGGCTCACGCAGCAGCTCACTGGTCTGGCCAGCAGGGAGCGAGGGAGCGGGGCAGCCTGGCACAGCCATCTATCTCGCTGCCCTCAGTCAAGCCGCAACCCAGTCAGACCCCGCCTGCACGTCCCCGTGGGCCCCGTCGGCAGGATAAGCTGTCCCAGCCATCTGACCACAGCGGCCACCTCGGACTCGGCCTCCGCCCCTCGTGGGAGGCAGGACTTGCTTACGGCTGTAGCGTCTTTCCAGACAAAGACGGCCGATGAGGAAAGGCCTGGGAATCATTCTGGGATAACATCTGTCGGTCACCAGCGTCTCACCCACAGCCGCGATGCGGGGCCAGGCAGCGGTCGCTCGATGGGGAGTGGGGTTGCTGGGAGGCAGGCCAACGTGACAGCGGTTGACAGCACCAGCAGCGCCTGATCCCCTGGGGTCGCTGTTCAGCAGAGCTCAGTTTGCGTCTCACCTGTGCGCCAACAGAGGGTAGTCCAAGCCTCTTCAGTAGCAACGCGGAAAAAAGGCCTGGCCGTCGGCTGCTGTCACAGTTGCCCCGTAGAGCAGCTCGGTTCTCACACACCAAGTCCTGGGTCCGAACCAGCTCAGCGGCCCAGCATTCAAATGGCTCCAACTTCAGTCGGTTGGAAGTTGATTCTTCGACGCAACCTCTTCCCTCCGGCTACGAACTAGAAACAAGCCCCTAGAAAGTTCTGTTGCCTCCCCAGGCTGAGCGTGCCAGGTTCTGTGAGGTTGGTAGTGCGGCCCTACCGGCCCCCTACCGTGACAAGGCTCCAGGAGGCCGGCTCAGTCTGCAGGGTGGCGTCGGCGCCCTGGGACGCTGCCGGGCCTGTGGCTGCTCACCAGCGTGTCTGTGGCAGGTGTGGAAGGAGAGCCCCTGGTGAGTTCCCAGAGCGGCCAGAATCCCGCAGAGCGTCAGGACCCCGAAGTCCCCAGCTCCTCTCGCCCAGCACGGCAGCCTGCCCTGGGCCGGGCCAGGAGGGCACCCAAGGAGCCCGCTGCCACCGTCAGCCAGTCGGACGCTGAGAACTCGGCCCCCTCCAGCCAGGACCCGCCGGACCCCCCGCCCCGCCGCCGGGGCCGCCCCTCCCGGCGCTTCCTTGGCAAGAAATACCGAAAGTAGGTGAAGGAAGGCCGCTGTGGGTTGGGGACTTCGGCAGGGCAGGGATGGGGGGCACGTGGGGGCAGGTGCGTTTTCTCAGGGGGGTGGGAGGATGCCCCACCCAGCCCTGCTTCCCCTGCTGGTACAGATACTACTACAAGTCACCCAAACCCCTGCTGAGACCCTTCCTGTGCCGCATCTGCGGCTCCCGCTTCCTGTCCCATGAGGACCTGCGCTTCCACGTCAGCTCCCACGTGCCTGGTGACCCCCAGCTCTTCAAGTGCCTGCAGTGCAACTACCGCTCCCGCCGTTGGTCCTCGCTGAAGGTGTGGCCGCAGGCCTGCGTGGGGGCGGCTGGTGGGCCCCTTGGACGCCCGGGTCACTGCTGCCTGGGGAGGGCCGCCACGGGGGCTCTGTGGGGCATGCAGTGGGCAGTGACCCTGCCCTGCCCGTGGTGGGTCTCCCAGATCTGCCCGTCACTCCCCAGCAGGTGGCAGTAATGTATCCCAAGAGACCCAACCTCGACCTTGCAGGACGGGGTAGCACTCCAGGGCTTTCCCAGGCTGTCCCTCTTGTGAGACGCACAGAGCCTCCTCTTTCTCCTGAGTAAGGGCTGGGGTATCGACCCGCTGGCGTGTGCAACCCACTGTGCTACCAGACGGCCTGTTTCAAGACAGGACCTTCCTTTTTCCTCGTGAGCCCACAGGGCCTGTGGGGGCCTCTAGCAGCCCAGGCCCATCTTGTCCCTTGCCTGCTGACCCCGGTTCTCAAGTCACCCTCTCGGCTGCACGGACGAGCCCTGAGGCTTGAACGCCCCATCGACTGTCGGGGAAGTTATGGCTCTGCCATGAGCCGGCTCCTCCCCCTGCTCGGCTTTCTGGAGGAGCTCTGGGTGGGGTAACCGGTAAACTGAAAGGCTGGAAGTTTGTGTCCACCCAGAGGCACTGCAGAAGAAAGGTCTGGCGATCTTGCCCAGAAACCAGCCTCTGGAGACTCATGGCACACACAAGCTCAGTATCACCTACAAGCTCCCTTGGTCACCAGTTTGCTCTCCTGCTTTAGCAGCCCCCCCCCCCCCCCTATAGACTAGGACCTTGTGGCCTGAGAGGCTCAGCCCTGAGCCCAGACACCCACCTGGTCACTCACTATGGGAGCTGGCACGCCCCTTCACCCTTAGCCTCTGTTTCTTCGCAGCATGGGGGAGGGGGGCAACTCATCCTCTGGCCCTCCTTGGTTCTGAGAGCTGATCACACAGCGAGACCAGGGATCAGGGGCAGGGTCCACATGGGCTGCAGTTAGGCTGAACCCCTCTGTGTTGTCCCCTTCCTCCCTCCTTCAGGAGCACATGTTCAACCACGTGGGCAGTAAGCCCTACAAGTGTGATGAGTGCAACTACGCCAGCGTCTACAAGAAGGATGTCGTCCGGCACGCAGCCGTGCACAGCCGGGACAGGTCAGTGGACATGGTCAGGGTAGAGAAGTAGAGGTCCAGGAGCCAGCCCTGCCCGAAGCACCTTA
This sequence comes from Nesogale talazaci, assembly GCA_004026705.1. Taxonomy (NCBI): domain Eukaryota; kingdom Metazoa; phylum Chordata; class Mammalia; order Afrosoricida; family Tenrecidae; genus Nesogale; species Nesogale talazaci. The sequence goes on from PVJH01015075.1 coordinate 7,589, forward strand.
TAGATGCCCATCAGCAGAACAGCCCATCCTGGATCCATTGACTCAGAAGAGGGCGGGTTAGCGGCCACGAGGCCCCGGCCCTGACTGGTCTGGTGCCAGCTTGAGCTGCCCACCTGTGGGATGGAGACAGGTGTTGGGGGGAGGGGGGTGGCATACCGCATAAACGGAACAAGCCCCTGCTCCGGAGCCCCCGGGGCGGAGGGCAAACACGTGGGTGGGGCAGCTCCTGACTCCCTGTGGGTCACACCAGTGACAGCTTCAGAGAGGTGTTGGCCTTGCACCTTGTGGGGAGAGGTAGGCACAGGGTGGATCTGGGACCCCAAGGAGGGCCTGGCAGCCAGGTTGAACGTGGCTCCACAGCCCTTTCCTGCAGGCTTTCTGACTCTGAGAGAAATTGGGGGGCTGTCCAGCGGGTACTTCCCGCACCCCTCAGAGGGACCCGAGCAGGAACGGGGCTTTGGTGAGAAGTGGGGACACGCAGCCGCAGCTGGGACGGGCTGTTTCTCGAGGCTGGGGTGCGGTAGGAGAAGTTGGAGTCTGACTCCTATGTTACCCCTCCCCCAGGAAGAAGAAGCCAGATCCCGTGAGTTGGGGGCCCTGCCCGGGAAGGGGAGTGGGGGCGGGGTAGAACCAGAGAAGGAGGTGCTGTCTCACTCTCCCTCTGGCCCCCCTCGATCCCTCCCCAGACCCCGAAGCTGAGCTCGTTCCCATGCCCCGTGTGTGGTCGCGTCTACCCCGTGCAGAAAAGACTCACGCAGCACATGAAGACGCACAGCACTGAGAAGCCCCACATGTGTGACAAGGTGGGTGGGAGCCGAAGGCCGGGCTCGGACCCCAGGAACCTCCCTGAGGGAGCCCACCCCCTAAAACACCCCCACCCCCCCTCCAGTGCGGCAAGTCCTTTAAGAAGCGCTACACCTTCAAGATGCACCTGCTCACGCACATCCAGGCCTTAGACAACCTCAGGTGCGTCCCTCGGGAGCCCCCGGACCACAGTGCCCCCTACTGCCCCTGTGTGGAGCTTCGCGCACACACCCCACCCCCACCCCCACCCCCAACTGCCTCCAGGTTCAAGTGCGAGTTCTGCGACTTCCTGTGTGATGACAAAAAGGCTCTGCTAAACCACCAGCTGTCCCACGTCAGCGACAAGCCCTTCAAATGCAGCTTCTGCTGCTACCGGACTTACAGGGAAGACTTCCTGCTGTCCCATGTGGCCATCAAGCACACAGGTGGGCGGCCGTGCCCTGCCAGTGCCCGCCCCCTAGATCAGACCCTCTTCTCTTCTTCCCATGAGCACCCAGCCCAGGGTTGCATCTCGACCACAGACTCAGGGTGACTGTAGGGCAGGCTCTGGCCTTCTCTGAGCCTCTGTTTCTGTAGCTGTGAAACCAAGGACAGGTCAGGAACAAGCGGTTAGGAAAGCTGGTTCCATCCGTCGTGGGCAGAGACGGCCCTGGGGTCGGGGTCTGGAGGGGGAGGTGGGGAGTGGAGTGGAGTGGGTGGCCATCCTCGGCACACCGAGCACACTGTGCTTGGCCACAGATGCGAGTTCTTCCTCTTTGTTGGCACTGCCCCGTGGCAGGCACTCGGGAGATTGGGAAAGGGAGCCCAGCAGGCAGCGGCCGACTCCTGCCAAGCACAGTGTGGTGGGCGGGGGCATTGTGTGCGATGACCTTGGAGACGGGCAGTGGTAGGCAGGCATGAGTGCCCAGGCCAGCCTCTGGCTCCTGGCACCGCAGTGGTGGGAGTGAACCAGGCGGCCCGGGCCTGGTGGCATTCTAGGGAGCGGGGCGGGTGCCAGCATCCCCCTCGTGTGCTCACAGGCGCCAAGCCCTTCGCCTGTGAGTACTGCCACTTCAGCACCCGGCACAAGAAGAACCTGCGCCTGCACGTGCGCTGCCGCCACGCCAACAGCTTCGAGGAGTGGGGGCTGCGCCACCCCGAGGACCCCCCCTCCCGCCGCCGTCCCTTCTTCTCTCTGCAGCAGATCCAGGAGCTGAAGCAGCAGCACGCCGCGCCCCCCACACCCCCCGCCGTCCCCTCAGGAAGCTCCGAGGTAAGCCGGGCTAAGGGGGCAGCTGCTTATGGTTGGGGCTTGGGGCTTGGGGCCTGGGCCGGCCGCACTCCTGGCCTCCAGCAGCTCCTGTGCATGCAGCCCCTGCCTCGCTGGGCTGTGGTGCACATCCGGCTGAGCTGGCTGGGGTGGGGGGAGGCGAGTTCAGGCCCTGGGGGAGGGAGCCCATGCAAGCCGCTGGGCGTAGGGGGTGGCCCTCTGCTTTTAGAAAGAGACTGGTGGAAATACCAACAGTGTCTTTAAGGTGGCAGCTTGTTTTTCCTCCCATAAAATTTTTTAAAAATTAAAAAAAAAAAAAAAAAAGAACACCGAGATCTCTAGTCAGGTCAGAGCAGGGCCCAAGCTCCCCCTCTGTTTTACTCAACCAGTCTAAGGGCACGGTCTGGGCATTGTGGTCCTGCATAGCTGCAGGAGCGCCAGCCATTCCAGCTGCCCTCTAAGCAGGAAGCAGGAGGAAGGGTTGGCTGAACAGGTAGTAAGGATGACCCCAAGCATCTTTCTCCTGAACTCTGGACTTTACCTAGTTCTGGGGGAGGCCACAGGGCACTGTGGTCTTGTCATCGGGGCTGTTGTCTCCTTGAAAATCAGCCCAGTCACCTGAAAGGATTGGGCAGATGCCCCAGAGGGGCAGCAGTGGGGGTCTTCCCCCCTCCCCCATGTGCTCTGGTACTGCCTTCGAGTGCGGGAAGAACGCGAGCACTGGGGCCGGACAGTCTGGGGTCTGAGCCCCGGCCCTGCCCCTATCCAGCTGTGGGCTTTGGGCAGGTCCCTTCAGCTCCTGAGCCTGGTACATAGCATGCAGGTGAGGACAACGACCACGGCGACAACCCTCCAAGTGGAAGGTGGCCGACCCACGGGGATGGGGAGCCTACATCAGGGACAGGCCTCAGCCACTTTCTCCTCACCTCACAGGTCCCCCCCGAAGCACCAGCCTTCCAGTCATCGGAGAGCCCCCCACTGCTCGACCCTGACACCCTGGGCGGCGCCACCATCATCTACCAGCAAGGTGAGTGCCGAGGGAGGGGCTGGGTGCTGACGAGGGGAGGGGACAGCGGTCCAGCCCGTCCTACAGCCCCACGCCCCCCCACCCCACCCCAGGAGCTGAGGAGTCCACGGCGATGGCCACACAGACGGCGTTGGATCTGCTGCTGAACATGAGCGCCCAGCGGGAGCTGGGGGGGGGCACTGCCCTACAGGTGAGGGCCCCTGGGGTGCAGGGGAGGGATGGGTAGACTAGGTGCCCAGTCAAGTGCTCCCTCTCCCCGGGCGGTGTGTGCCTCCTCGCTCCTGGCCCTCTCCCCCAGAGCAGGAGCTTGCTCCTTCCTCTCTCAGGACCCCGACCCTGGTGCTCAGGCCCTGCTGGGGAATTGTTCTTGTCCACGTCCGTGGGGCTCGGGGGTGCCTCCGCCGCGCAGCCCGTGTGCTTCGCAGGGATTTGTGCATGCTTCATACGGTGACGCTGCCTCCCCGGAGCTGCTCTGGTGTGTACAGAGAGGGGAGTGGGGTGGGTCGGACGTCATTATTCTTCAAAAAACCAGTCAGTGCCACGCGGCCCATTGTCTGAAGCCCCTTCCACCTTCCAGAATCTTTGGGGCTGGGCTGTGACTGCTGTGCAGGTGCACTGCCAGCAAGCCGTCTCTCTGCCTGATGGTCGAACATCGGCTTATTTCAAAACAACAACAAACCAGGAATGGTGGGTGCAGGCTCCCCGAGCGGCGCCCCCATGCACACTGACAAGGTGCTGCTCGTCCTCAGTGGACCCGCCCGCACACTCGGGCGCCCTGCTGCCATCCCCTTCGCAGCATCCGCACGGAGATGTGCGCCACGAGGCTAGGTCGGTGCTAGTCGCTGACGCGCTCACGCAGTGCAGCAAGGCCTGTCTGTCTCCGAGTGCGTGGCTGATGGGAAGCAGGAGCGATGGCGCGGGGGTCTGCAGGAGAGCCCGTCTGCCAGGGCAGGTGACCAGGCCTTTGGTCTGAAGTTGGGTGCCCATCTCATAAGCCTCCCACCGGCCGGAAGCATAGCGCGCGGTCTGAATTTAAAATGGTGTGGTGATGGACTGGGATGCGCGTCCTTCTGTGTAATCGGAGACCTCTGTGTGCCTCTTCTGAATCGTCTAGGTCTTGTATCTGTTTTTCTGTTGCTGTTGTTGCCGTGCGAGGATGGGCCCTTCGTGTAGGAAGGAGCCCCCAGACCCCCAGTCGTTCCCCAGAACTGCCCTCTCAGTGGTCGGCTCACTCGGTGCTGTCCACACCGTGACCTGGTCTGTCACCTTCGTGCTCAGGCCTCCTTGTGTCATGCTGAGACACAAATGCCAAGGACAAGCTCCTAAAGACTTATCTTCCTGTTTTCTTTTAACCTTCCCGGTTTTGCTGACAGACAGGCTGCCGGTGCATTTGAGGTTCCTGTTTGTGTTCCCAGTGGGGGAGGGGCTACCTCAGGGTCTCTTCACCGCCTGGCGACTAACATCTGGAGCCACGGGATCTTCCTCGCGGAGGGGCTGCCCCGCCTGCATTGTAGGATATTTAGCGGTGTCGGGGTCTCTGGAGGAGAGCGTTGGTGGTAGAGGGGTTCTGTGTTGGGCTGCTACTGCAAGGCCAGCAGTTCAAACCCACGAGCCACTCCAAGGGAGAAAGACTTCGGCCGCTCCATCCTATGCGGTCACGAGGAATTGGCGTTGACTCAGCAGCAGTGAGTAGGCTTTTTCGGTGGCCTCTGAACAGTAGATGCCGCCAGCACCCCAGCACCCTCCAGACACCGCCCCTGCGTGTGCCACATGGAGAGAGCTGAGGCCCCTCACCTCCAGCTGTGCCTGCTGATGCCTCTCCTCCCCACCCTTTTGTCCTGCTGGTGCCTTTGCAGGTGGCCGTGGTGAAGTCTGGTGCTGTGGATGCGGAGTTCACGCCCTCCGGGGGGCAGCCCTCCGCGGAGGGGGCCACTCCCCAAGTGGTGACTCTGCACGTGGCAGAGCCAGCCAGCAGTGTGGCAGCCGAGAGCCAGCTAGGCCCCCCCGACCTACAGCAGGTCACCCTGGCACCAGGGCCCTTTGGTGGAACTGGCTACAGTGTCATCACGGCACCCCCTATGGAGGAGGGGACATCAGCTCCAGGCACACCGTACAGGTAAGACTGTAGCCCGCCAGCGCCACCTCTAGAGTGGGGAGGAGGGTCCCAGGAAGGCCAAGCCCAGGTGACAGGAGGCAGGTCCCCGAGAGTTAGGAAGCAATTGAGCATCGGTGGGGCCACCTGCACCGCCTGTCAGGAGCCCTTAAGTGCCCTCACCGCACAGGGCGCATTCACGAGCGCCCACCTGGAGCAGCGAGGGCCGGGCTCGGACGGCCCAGACTGGGAGCCCATGTGCCCTCCACTGCCGATGGCTGGGGGGTCCCAGCACGGGCTGCTGTCAGTGGGCACGGTCTTCTCCCCAGTGGTCCCTTCCTGACCCGCGCCTAACTCCTTCCAGGCCAAGCCTCTCTGGGGCAGAAATGCTTGTGTGTTGACAGCTTAGGCTGTCCGAGAGAGGACAGCTGCACTGGGAGTTGGGATCCCTGCTGTTCCCAGGAGCAGCCCCGCAGCAGCACCTGGCCTTGACTTCACATGCAGGGTCTTTAGGCTTCTAGCCCCAGCCTCCACCCCTCCCACCTGTTCCTCTTGGGCAGACCCCAGGGCGCTTGGTCCTGAGGGGTGGGATGTCCACCTTTTGAGCAGACCTCTGTGTTGGGCAGGGAGCCCTTGCAGTACTCTTTAACTGTTCGGCTGTGAAAGGAGAGGTTCATTCTCTGGGGAACAAGACCTGGAAGCTTGCTTCTGTAGAGTCCGCCCGTCAGGAAGCCCAGTAGGGCAGCTGTCCTTTGTCCCATGGTCACTATGAACTAAAATGGGCTCCGTAGCACCTTCACGGTGCAGGGGCAGCAAGGACCCCAGGCAGGCCCTTCCAACTTCTGGGCCCTCAGTGGTGGCGCTCAGCCTTGGGTGATGAGTGATGTGGGGGGCAGACCTTCATCCTCTACCCAAAGTCTGCTGTAGCTCTGCTCTGCCCACAGCGAGGAGCCCCCTGGGGAGGCCGCCCAGGCTGTGGTGGTGAGTGAGGAGGCCCTGAAAGAAGCTGGCACCCACTACATCCTGGCAGCCGATGGCTCCCAGCTGCACCACATTGAAGTAAGACCTTACCCCAGAGGGGCCAGCTCCTGCCCCACCATCACCCCTGCCCAGCCCCTCACCCTCCCCGTGTCTCAACAGCTGACTGCCGACGGCTCCATCTCCTTCCCAAGCCCCGAAACCCTGGCCTCAGGCACCAAGTGGCCCCTGCTGCAGTGTGGGGGGCTCCCCAGAGATGGCCTTGAGCCCCCATCCCCAGCCAAGACCCACCAAGGTGGGGGCCTGCAGGCCTCTGCCTCCCCGCCGTCCACCACAGCTGCACCGTGGAAGAAGTTTTCCTGCAAGATTTGCGCCGAGGCCTTCACCGGGCGAGCGGAGATGGAGAGTCACAAGCGGGCCCATGTCGGGCCCGGGGCCTTCAAGTGCCGCTACTGCCCCTTCAGTGCCTGCCAGTGGCCCGAAGTCCGGGTAGGTGATCCCCCAGCTGTCACTCACAGGCCACTGAGCTGTGTAGCAAGCCTTTATTGTGCACACCCTCGGGCCAGGCTGTCACGAGATCCCCGCTCAAGGCACGTGCTCCCGCCCTGTGGGTAGACCAGACAGAACAGGACTATGTCTTGTGTCCAGACTGTCCCCCGTGAGGACAAAGTGCACAAACGGAGAATACTCCTAGGGTGTGGGGGCTTGGGCAGGGGTGAGGTGGAGACGTGGCATGCTGAGGGAGTATCTGGAGCTCTGGGACAGGGGTTCACAATTAAGGGCAGTGGTGGGAGCCAACAGAGAAGGTAAATGAGGGAATGGCTCGCCACGGCCCATGGCCTCCCGGGTGTCAGACGCAGCCCTATACCTGGCCACGGCGACTCAGGTGAACAGCCTCGGAGATGCTGGGGGAGTGGGGGTCCTCCCACCCAGCCCTTGCAGTTGGTTGTGAGCAGGGGTAGGACCGATGAGGGGGGCAGGTGGTGGGACCTCTCCCCCAGGGCAGAGGCAGTGTGGGAACCAAGGTCGCCCCGCCCTCCCGCAGGCCCACATGGTGCAGCACTCGAGCCTGCGCCCCCACCAGTGCAACCAGTGCAGCTTCGCCTCCAAGAACAAGAAGGACTTGCGGCGGCACATGCTGACCCACACCAACGAGAAGCCTTTCGAGTGCCACCTCTGCGGGCAGCGGTGAGGCGGCACCCAGGGCTGGGCCAGGGCGGGACCCCGGGACCCAACCTGTCCTGATCCTCGCGTGCCCACCCCTAGCTTCAACCGCAACGGGCACCTCAAGTTCCACATCCAGCGGCTGCACAATGCCGAGGGGAAAAAGCTGGGGACGCCTCCGCCGCAGACACCCAACCAGACCATCATCATCAACAGCGACGACGAGACGCTGGCCTCCTTGCACAGTGAGCGCCCACGGGGCCGGTTGGGGTGGCCCTCGCCCTTGCTGGGCCCTGGGTCAGCGTCTCTCTCCCCCACCCCCTGCCTAGCGGCCCTCCAGTCCTCTCAAGGGGTCCTCGGCCCAGAGCGGCTGCAGCAGGCACTGGCCCCGGAGCACATCATTGTGGCCCAGGAGCAGACTGTGAGCAACCAGGTGAGGCCGGCCGAGGGTGGGGTGGGCGGGGGCGGGGCCTCGGGGCCGGGCAGAGCTACAGTGCACTTGGCCCAGCAGGAGGAGGCCACCTACATCCAGGAGATCACGACTGCAGACGGCCAGACAGTGCAGCACCTCGTCACCTCCGACAACCAAGTAAGCAGCTGCCCAGCCCCTCGGGGCCGCCCCCCCCCCACACCCCTCCCCATGTTGAGGCAGCCTGATCCCTCTGGCCTCCCATGCGCTTTAGGTGCAGTACATCATCTCCCAGGACGGAGTCCAGCACCTGCTCCCCCAGGAGTACGTTGTGGTCCCTGAGGGCCATCACATACAGGTGAGCCGGGCCTGGGGTCAGGATGGAGCCCGAGGGACGCTGCAGGGCCCCCCTCCCGGTGTCACCAGTGGGCTCCTCTCCAGTTACAGGACGGCCAGATCACACACATCCAGTACGAGCAAGGCGCCCCGCTCCTTCAGGAGTCCCAGGTAGGACTTGTGGGTGGGACCTGGAGAGGGCCGAAGCCTGGGGCCGGCCTGCTGAGCTGCTCCTCCCTGCTCCCAGCAGATCCAGTATGTGCCCCTATCCCCGAGCCAGCAGCTTGTCACCCAGGCTCAGCTGGAGGCTGCAGCGCACTCGGCCGTCACAGGTATGGGCCCGATTGCGTGGGTGCCGAGGGGCCAGACCCTAGGCTCAGGCTCACACAGACACCCCCCCTCGTCAGCGGTGGCCGACGCTGCCATGGCCCAAGCCCAGGGCCTGCTGAGCACGGAGGCGGCCCCGGAGCACATCCAGCAGCTGCAGCACCAGAGCATCGAGTATGACGTCATCACACTGGCAGACGAATGACCCAGAGCCAACACCAACCAGCTACACGTCCAGCCCTAGTGAAGGGACCTCCAGGACCCTCCCCAGGACTTCAGGTGCTGGGCCATCAGCGTCCTGTCACTCAGGAGCCAGACCTGTGCTGCAGGGGGGAAGGTGGCCACGGGCCCCAAGCGGGACTTGTGGGGGGCGGGGGCAGGGTGCTAGCCTGCGGGCAGGCTTGGAGAGAACTTTTATTTTCATTTGGATGCACCCTTTGGCCCTCAGTCTCAATAAAAGGGACCAGAGTCCAGCCCTGGCCAGCTTGCTTTGTCCACTTGCTGCCATAGCCCGAGCCCAGGCAGGCCCTGGGAAGCTGTGGTGTGGAAGGCGGAGGCTGGGAACAGGGGTGCGTCTGTGGCTTCCCTGCACTGTGAGTACCGCGGTCTGCCGGCCTGCCAGCCGGGCAGAGCCCAGAACCCAGCTGTGCCTACGAGCGTGCTGTGGAGCGGCTGCAGAGCGTCGAACATGGTATGGGCCCGGGTGGGGTGTGAGGCTGGGAGGTGGGCGATGAAAGGCCCTGTGCGCTGCAGGGACCACTGCAGTAGGGACTGCGTGTGGCGGGCAGACGTCAGGGTGGTGAAGGGCCAGGACCCGGAGAAGATGAGCCTGCTTGCCTGTTGAAGGACTGGTCACCTTTCCTCAGCCGTCCCTGCCCTCAAGACCCTCAGGAGCTCGTGGGAGGGTTTCTGTATTTCATTTTACAAATGAACAGGGTGTCAGCCACAGGCAGGCTGGGGGCGGGAGGGGAGGGAGGCATGGACCTATGTACAGGATCTTGGAGTGAGTTCGAGGTGTGGTGTTGGGGGGGTGGGGGGGGCAGGGAGGGAGCCCTGGCAGAGCCATCTCTTCCTATGACATTGGCAGTCTGACCCGCTGCCACCCCTGGGGCAGGGTTCCTGGGGTCTGCGTAGCCCCTAGAAGCCCGAGTCCCAGCAGTCAGTTGGCCCTGGGCCCGCCTCCCTGCACGGTGTGCTAAGTGGGGTGAGCCTCTCGGCTGGGGCCCTGCTCTCGGCTGGAGTCCCTGTCCTCTGAGGATGAGGCCGACGACGAGCCGGAGCCATGGCTGCGGCTGGACTGCCGGTACACGGCGCTCAGCTCCTGGAGCCTTTCGGGCGTTGGCCCCCACTTGGCAAAGCCCGGCTCGTTCTGCAGGAAGAGCACCACCGTGTTGTAGACGGACTTGTAATGCATCTCTTCCCTGTGACAAAGGGACAGCGCTTAGGGCCGGCTCCAGGCCGCCCACCCTCTGCTCCAGGCCCCGCCCCCCAGAGGCCTCCCCTGGTCACCCACTTCTTGCAGACGTGCTGGGAGCCACTGCGGTACTCGTGCTCGAAGGCGGGCAGGACCATCTGGTGGCGCTTGAAGCGACTCTGCTCCATGCGGGTGAGCGCGGGCGTCGGGGGCTCCCGCCACTCGGGGATGCACACAATGAAGGACAGGGGCTCCAGGGAGCTCTCCAGCAGTTTCTGTGGGCGCAGGGTGGGCGTCGGGGGCTGCTCCTGGCACGGTTGGCAACCTGGCCAGCTCCCTGGCAGCAGCAGGATCACTCACCTCAAAATGAGAAACTGTGGCATCCATGAGCTCCTCACAGAAGGGCGGGTTGGCCTCAAAGGAGCCACTCAAGGGGGAGAAGTCCAGGCAGGGCCTGGGGACAGAGGAGAGGGCCTGTAGCCAGCCCCTCACGGCACCACTAAGCGCGGGGTGAGGCAGGGGTGTGTCCCCAGAGTGGGTGTGACAGGCTGGCTCAGGGACCAGGACGTGCCCGGCTGGGAGTGAGCTGGCGGAGGCGGAGAGGAAACCCAGCTCTGCCCCATGGACTCCCCCACCCCAAGCCAGCGTCCTTCCTTCCCTCACGTCTGTGTTCCCCTCGCCCCGTGGACCGAGCGAGGGCACGGGCCGCCAGGGTGGCTTGCGGGGCTTCCGCAGTCCACGCTAGGGCAGAGGCTGCCTGGGCTGGACAGGTCTGGCTCCACAGCCTTGGAGCCCTGCTGCCCAGACTCACCCGCGGGAGCCAAAGTAGCCATCTGTGTCCGGGAAGGCCGAGCAGTACTGGCGGAAGTAGCAGTTGAGGGGGGAGGCAAAGCACTCAAAGCTGACGCCGAAGAGCCGGTGGAGGGCCTCGAAGACGTGCACGGGGAGTGCGCCCTGCAGGCCTGTCCCCTCGTAAAGCCCCACGCCAAACATCATCTGCCAGGGACGGGCAGTCAGCGAGCACCCGGCTCCTTCCACCCCCCTGGCCCTCCAGGGCGCCCTGCTCAGCCCTCACCACGCTGCCCAGGCCCATACCTGGTACCGGCGGAGGAGACACCAGACTCGGGGCAGGAACCTCTCAGAGGCAGAGTCATCGATGCAGCTATAGCGATACAGGAGCCACTGGGGACAGGGGGGAGGGGGTGTTGCCAGTGGCCCCCCGTTCTCCAGTGCTAGTCCCTTGCTGCGATCTACTGAGGCCCCCTACTTGTCCATCAGTTAAGAGAGCTTCTCCCATGGGAGGGGACTGGGCGCTTACCAGCTTGCTGAAGTAGTTGCGGCTGACCTTGACCATCTCGCCCTTGTACCGCAGGCAGACCGTGTGGCTCTCCATGTGCATCTCCACGTTGGGCAGGGGGGGCGCAGACACGGCCAGCCGCACCGGGTAGCAGTACACTAGGCGGGGCTCCACCTCGGGCGCCTCCACCACCTCTGCAGGCAGGGGGAGAGCAGTGAGGGGAGAGAGCAACAGGTCAGAGGAAGCCCAGGCCCTTGGCAGGGCGTCGTCCATCCAGCTGCCTGCCAAGTGCCAGGTCGGACCCACTGTGCCATCCAGGCGCCCAGCAGCTGGGGCTTATGGGTGCCGTCGCCTGGTGGGTGTGCCCCAAGAACATGGGGGCCACACTCTAGCTTCCTCAGGGCATATTGCATCTCCCCCTGCTAAAGCCTCTCTCCTGGTGCTGGGGGAGGGGCATGCCCATGCCCATGCCCGCCGGCTGCCCAGCTTCACGCTGCCTTCCCTGGGGGCCAAGGCCGGGCCGTACCCGAGATGCTGTTCTCCTTGAGGATAGCAAGGTGCTTCTCTCGGATGCGCCGGACGTACTCCAGGGAGATGTGGTAGATCTTACTGCAGATGCCTTCCACGGAGTCCTTGGCTGCAGCCGAGACGTGGGGGCCGCACTGCCTCCGCAGGTGCTCCAGACGGTCCTGGGGGAGAGCTGCCGGTCAGAGGTGCTGAGGGACTCTTGGACCCTTTGGCATAGAGGCAGGCTCTGCTGCTAAACAGCCGTGTCCCTTGGGCACAGTCCCAGGCTTGTTTGAGCCTTGTTCCACTACTGTCCGGGACAGGGACTCATCGCAGGGCAGTGACCGTCCGCTCACCCCCTCCCTGGGTGCCCTGTGAAAACGCTGGACAAGAGCCTGGTTGGCTCAGCCCCAAGGGAGGCATGGCCACTAGGCGGCCTTGCTCGCTGCAGCTCGGAGTGGCCCGGCGGTGTGCACTTTTGATGAGGGACTTGAGGGTCACTGACTTCTGAGTACACCCTGGCATCGGCCCTCAGGGGTCAAATGCACGGTGCCTAGCAGGTAGGACACGAACCCTGCCTTGCTGGGCCCCTCACCATATAGTCCTCCTTGGAGGCTGAGTGGTCCTTCCGCAGCCAGCTGAAGGTGTCCTCCACGTTCCACTTGACCACCTTCCTGCTGTCAGGGGAGGCACTCCTGGGAATGAGAGGAAGAAAGGCGGCTGTTGGTGGCGGGCACCCCCAACCCACTTCATCTTGGGAGTGAGCCAAGTGGCCCCCAGCCCCCCACCCCCATCACAGGCCCATCCCTTGGGACAGAGAGCCAAACCTGGACTCGATGAGCCGCCGGGCAGCCTCTGCATATTTGAAGAGCAGGCGCTTGGCTTCCTCCCGGAACTTGATCCGGGATAACCTGGAGACAGGGTGTCCACCTTAAGGCCCAGAAGGGGTTGACCCAGAAGCCAGGTGGTCGAGACCCTCCCCAGCTGAGGACTGCACCTGATGGGAATGTCGTTCATGATTTCTCGAAACATGGATGGCGACACGACGGGCTCGCAGTCACTGGGCAGCAGGGGGTCCGAGCCTTTGTCCACCACCTTGCGCTCCAGCATCCAGCGGTTGAAGGATTCCCGGGGAGGGTCGATGCCTGCGAGATGGAGGCTGCCTGGCTGAAGAGTGGCACCTGGCCTGGCACTCGGGGCCACGGGAGTCCTGGGCCTGCAGAGTCTGCGCCCTAGGCAGCCTCCATCGCCAGTCTCACCGTGTGCCCTTACAGTCCCACCAAGGTAACGGGCCTGCTGACTGATTCTAACCAATAAAGGCGACTGGTGACCGAGTTCTGCTGTCCCTCCCACTTGCTCCCCGAAACCACCCCAGAGGTGGAGGCCTGCAGATGTAGGGGAGCACCCAACCTGGCGTGCTGGAGACGTCCCAGCCACCTGGTGCAGCCCTTGCTCCCTGCACCCCCATGCTTGACAGGTGAGGCCAGGCCTGTGGGGCTGGTGCCCTCCCTGGCCAGCCTGAGGGAGGCGCTCGCTCACCCTCTCTCTGCTGGCACAGCTCCCGGTAGTGCTGCCGGAGTTTCAGGATGAGCTGGGAGCGGAGCAGCTCCACCTCGGGGTGAGGGGGAAGCACCTCCGAGGGCCCCCGGTGCTTGATGACAGCATTGGTCTGGATGTCCAGGTCCCAGTACACCCTTGGGACACAGACGGGCATGATGAGGAAAGGGGGGAGCACCCAGTCCACCACCACCACCCGTGATGGGGCCCCAAGCCTCACTCGGTGGGCCGCAGGAGGGCTGCCTGCTGCTTGTCTTCAGATGCCCCCCAAATCTTCAGTGTTGGGGTTCCTGGAACGCTGGGGGAGCTGGGCACTGCCGGCCCCGTGGGTGTCACGGGGATTTCGATCTGGAGAGAGAACCCAGGGCTTGGGCAGGCAGGCAGCAGCTCCAGCACTTGGGCCCTGGGCCCCCCGCCTGAGCAGCGGGCCACGGCCTGCCTAAGCTGACGCCCATTGCCTGGTGCCGAGAGGTGGCCACTTACCTTGGGCTTCTTCACGCCATTGCCGCGGGGCTGCTCGTCGGAGAGCTGCCGCTTTCGGGGCTTGTTCTCAGCCGGGGGGGTTTCCACCAAGCTCGTGTCTTGGGGTAATGGGGTCGCATTCAGCCCCAAAGGGTCCGACTAGTGGGGGGAGACCAGCAGAGTTGCAGCGGGGGCCGGTTCCACGGACTCCTGCTCCCCTCGGCCCCAGCCCCCGCTTGCTGGAGGGGCAGGTGGGACATGGAGCAGGGGACCTGGACACCACTCCTCACTGGCCGTGAGACCACCTTAGCGAGCTGCTTTCCAGCCTCTTCCCTCACCTCCCCAAGGGCTCCTTGCCAAACCCAACCCCCCCTGGAGGGGTGTGGAGAGAGCACCGTGGTGACTGAGCGGCTGGGCAGAGAGCTGGCATGGGCTTGGGGCTCACTGCGTGGTGAACCAGAAGGGAAGATAACATTCAAGCAGGACCTGGTGGTCAGAGTGCAAGGCCCTCCAAAGCTCGTGTCCACACTTACACAGGTGACCCTGAAGGCCCATCCAGGTGCAAGGTCTGTGGGACCCTGGCTTGACTGTATCGACTGTATCCAGTGAAGAACATGTCCCAGCCAAGGACCCTCAAGCCTGTCCTCCAGCCCCTTCACGCCTTTACCTCGCTGGCCTGCCTACCACTAACTCTGAGCAGCGTTTCTGGCCCAAGCCAGCCTCTCCAAGATCTCACGCACACACCCTCCTGTGGTTCGAGGGCTTCAATGGTGTTCCTGTGGTCGCTTCATTGGTGCTCAGGCCGTCCTGTGCACGGAACACGGCTAACTCTAAGGACCGTGACCATGGCACCGGCACAGTGTCTTGCACCACTGTTCTATACAATCACCACTTGGGTGTAAGGATGGACTGGGGCCATCGGGGAAGCCGCATGGAGACCCTGGGGTTGGCACTCACGATCACGTCATGCTGGCCCAGCACGGGCATTTCCCACAGGGACTGGTTGGTGAAGCGGTTGAAATAGTAGGGCCGGTTCTCCCTCCTGCTCCAGCACTTCTCCCAGCCAGCGTGCACCAGCTCCTCTGCAAACAAGCACAGCACCCCGCCACGCTCAGAACTGCTCCCAGGTGACCCTGCCCCCAGCCCCCCCCCACCACTACCCCGGCCCCACCCAGTACCTGGGAGGTCCTGCACCAGGCGGACGGGCTTTGGAGAACACGGCTGGCTCTGATTGGAGGTGCTCGGGGAGTGACTCAGCAAGGACGCCTCCTCCCGGGGGCTGCCGTGATTCTCATTGGCCATCTCAGCACCCACACGGGACCTGCAGCACAGAGAACCAAAGGTTGTCAGGGTCAGCCATGGACAGGACCGGCTGTGTCCCCACCAGCTGATTATAATCCCCTGGGGGACCCAGGGACCACCCGCAGAGCGAGAGTCCCAGTCCTGGCTGGAGACCCCAGCATGGTGCCACAGGAGAAGCTGAGAGCTGGGGGCCCTTAGAAGAGTCCAGTTCTTGGCTGGGTCGGCCCCCTGCGCTTGCAGGAAGCCTTCCAGGACTCCCGTGCTGGGTGGTCAAGGGCCCTTCTAAGGGCCTCTTAGCCCTGATGGTCTGGTCTATCGACTGGACTTATTCCCAACAGTGGGTCAGGAATCCCAGTCTAGGAGGTGGGGGTGGGGAGGGGTTCAGCAGTTCTCTTCAGCACACAGGCACCGGGTCCAACTGGAGCTCCATTTACCAATATTCCCAAAGCATGAGGAGTGGCAAGGAGGACAGAAGGCCGGCCTTGAGATAGGATTCCTCCCATAGGGAATGGTCACTCCGCCCCTTCCCTGTCACCAAGTGGAACCACAGAACAGTGATGCACGAATGGGGCCCATTTCCCATTGCTGGGCACACGAGGGTACACACACTCGATGGGACCCTTCCTAATCCCTGGGGAAAATTGACCTGCAGCCCCAGCAAGGTCTGCATTCCCTCCCACCCCCACCCACGGCACACCCACACTTGCGTCTGTGCCAAGGTGCGCACTCCTGCTCTGGGGGGACCGGGCACCTGGAGGGCCCGAAAAGTTAGGCTGGTGCCGCTAAAGCTGCTCTCAGTGTGTCACAACACCCAAAAGAAACCAAACATTTACCCACAAAAAGACTACGAAGGCAAATTTAAACATCAAATATCTTTGCTTGCTGAAACTTTTATCAACTCAGTAAGGTCACGTTATCACTTGCTGGTCAGAAGTTCTGATCGGCTGTTGATGACATCACAGGAAGCGTTGGGACAGTGATTTTATTTACACTCAGATATGGCTGTCAGTTGTTAATTTAGAAAGGGAAATATGAACGGCTACTTTTGTCGGTACAGTCTGGCAGACAAACGACGTTGGCAACAGGACGTGTATGCAGCACAGGGGCCGTGGAGACGGACGGAACGCTCTGGAATCACCACGGGGAGAAAGGCCGGGAGCGCCTTGGTCTCTGGGGAGGGAAGCCTGGTGCCTTGGAGGCTGAGCCCATGGGTTTCAAGGCTGAACGAGGTCCCTCTCTTTCTCTCTCTCACCCTCTGGGGTCTGCAATGCTAGCATGAGAGGGGTTTCTTCTCTCGCCGAATGGACCCCCGTCCCAGGGTCCCAGAGGCAGAAGGGAGGCCTGCAGGAAGGTTCAGCACAGGTGACTGGGCTGGTCAGCAGAGGGCTGGACAGGGGCCCTGTGGACTCCTTGTGTCGGCAGCTGGAGAGCAAACAGAAGGAAAGAGTTACAGACCTGTGGCATGGCACAGGGCAGGTCAACAGCACGAGGAGCAGGGGCCCAAGCTGGGAGCCCCTACCACGCATCACAAGGACACTTCAAGTATCCACCCAAGGTCGGGTAGCCTCACAGGGCCTGCAAGTCTTAGAAGCCTGGCCTGGATGGGGTGCTCTGCGGGCGCCATCTTTAAAAACGCTTCATCTGTTAACTAACAGCTCCACGTTTTCACTGTACACTCACTCACTGCCATCAAGTCCACTCTGACTGGGCACCATGCTCCAGGACAGGGTCATACTGCCCCTATCAGTGGGAGACTAACCCTTCAGTGCGGGGAGAGAGCCTTCCTCCTGCACAGGGCTGCTGCTGGTTTCCAAGGATGCCACCAGGGGGCCTTCTTTAGGCACTTGGTGCTCAGACTTTTATACCCAGCCCAGTCAACCAAAGGACTCATTCTGTGCTGTGCAGTCCATGTAAACGCTGACGCCCTGCGACGGCGTCCAGTGACCCAGCAGGGGGGCAGATGACCAGGGAGCAGTTGTCGCACCACTGGGGCTCCTTAGAGTACCCCAAAGATGGAGAGAAGCCCCAAACACATCGTAGGTTTGGGGACACTGTCCCAAGCTACCCATAGCCAAAGTACCTATAGCCAATGAAAGGCACATTTAATAAGAATCGTGTTTTTAAGTACAAACAAAAAAGCATGCAAATATAAAATATATCGGGATCATCTTTATTTGAAAGTATTTCCGCCCCCTCCCCAAGAAATACCCCGTGATAAAGATGTCCCAGGTGGTGATACTATGCAGAAGGGGCTTAGAGTGGGGGCAAACGGAGTGGGGGGGGGGGCAGGGAGACACTGCAGCACTTCCTCCTGAGGGCTACGGATCACACTCGTTTGGCGACTTACAGTACCCTCCGTCTCAATCGTATGAGAAAGGCGGAGAGGCACACGGAACGTGTATTTAAAACACACACAGCCCTAGGGTGGGGCGATGGGATGCTTTATTTTGTCACTTTACACTGGCTGAAAACGTTTAACATTTTTCGGACTTGTTTTCACAAAGACCCCCAAGTGGCTGAGGGGAAGCAGGTCTGTGGCTGAAGTGGCAGCTCTGGGGCGAAGCGAGTTCCAGCCCCCTCTGCCGCTCTCCAGCTCAGAAACCAATCCCTCCACCTCCTCGGTCAACTCTGTGCGAAGAGGGTAGCATTTCCCACACTCCGAGCAACTTCTAAGCCAACGAACGCTTCTATTCATCCTGTGGCTTCCCTACCCCCCGCATACCGCAGTCTGAACGGCGCAGAGCAGCTTAAGGAAAAGTAACTGTATCTGCGCAACCGGGAGAAGCCACCAGAAGGAAGAGAGTCCAATTCCGGGATTGGAGGAGGATGGGGCGGGAGCTTCTCGGGAACTCGCCAATCACAACGCTCCAGCCCCGCCGGGAGGCGTGGCGACATTGGCAGTACGCGCGTGCGCGAGGACACGCGCCAGAAGGTGGGGCAAGCCGGAGCGCGCGTGCACCTTCCCCTCCCCCCTCCAGACCTAGCGGGGGCGGGCTGCTGGGGCGCGCGCGCCGGCCCATCTCCCGGGCTCCGCCCCCCGCCCCGCCGCGCGCTCCCGCCCCCGGGCTCAGGCGACTCAGAGTCGGAGCCCAACACAAAGGCGGTGGCGGCGGCGGCAGCGGAGGGGCCCTAGAGGCCGCTCCGCCTGCGCCCTCCAGGCCTACCTTCCTCACCCAGGCCACCGGCCCGGCCGCCTACTCGCAGGCCTAAGATGGCGGCGGCGACAGAGACGGGGCAAGCGGCAGCCCCGAGCGGAAAGCGCCGGAGGGGCAGCCGCGTCCCGGCATCGGAACCCCCCGGACTCGGGCGCGGCTCGCGACGGGACCATGGCTTCCTGGGACCCTTACCTGCCCGAAGCGGATTCGAGGGGACGCGACTACACGTTCTGCTCG
This sequence comes from Nesogale talazaci, assembly GCA_004026705.1. Lineage (NCBI taxonomy): Eukaryota > Metazoa > Chordata > Mammalia > Afrosoricida > Tenrecidae > Nesogale > Nesogale talazaci. The sequence goes on from PVJH01015075.1 coordinate 25,906, forward strand.
ACCGCCCGTTTTGCCGCCTCCGCCTCGCCCTCCCCAGTGCCGCTGCCGCCATTTTGTGTCCCGGCCCGGGACTCCGCGCTGCGCATGCGCTGGTACCGCCTCTGAAGGACCTCGCCACGGCCGCGCCGCCATCTTGAGTGTGGCAGGCCCGGCCGACTCTTCAGCCCCGGCCTCCTTTCCGCCCCCTCCCCTTTCTCCCCATTCTGCTCTGCGACCCCCTGCGGCTCTGAGGGGGCGGGAAACCGCTTGGCGAGCCATGGGCTGTAGGCTGAGAAAGGCGGCAGTACACACGCCGCCCCCCTGCCTCAGTTTCCCCGCCAGCCCACGCGAAGGCGTTTAGGGTGGGCGGTGCGCCGGCAGGGTCGAACTGAGTGTGCGCACCAGGGGGCGCGGGGCTGCGGCAGAGCCTGTCGGGGGCTTCGGCTCCGCCGCGGACCCGAGCGCGGCCCTGGTGACGTAGCCCTGGGCGTGCCAGGAGCGCTGGCCCAGCCCCCGCTCGGCCCGGCGACTTCCGGCAGCCGCTTCCTCTCTGGTGCTGGGCCCTGCTGGTGCGCCCGGTGCTTTCCCAGCCGATCCCCCCCAGTTAGAAGTCCTCTGCGGTGGAAGGAACTCACGCACCCAACACGCGGGACTCTGGGCCCAGTTGGGACCTATTAGATCGAGACCGAAGGCGGCCATGCTGCTGACCCGCGGTCACCGGGTGTCGCAAGCCCAGCTGCCGGGTGAGAGGTGGCCACTGCACCTCCCCGGGGGACCCAGGGAGGGAGGACCAGCTGGCCACCTGCTTCAGACTCCGCTTCCTGTGTGGAGCCCGAGGCGCAGCCAGCGGTTCTCACCCCCACACTGTGACCCATGAATGCGTTTCTTCTTGTGGGGACCCCCCCCCCCCAGCCATAAAATTATTTTTGTTGGTACTTCATCACTGCCATTTTGCTACAGTTCTGAATGGATGACCCCTGTGAAAGGGACGTTGGGCCCCTCAAAAGGGTTAGGACCTACACCACAGGTTGAGAACCGCAAAAGGCCCCGGCCAGTGGGGGGTGAGGGGAAGCTATAGCATGCTTGGTAATGAGCAGATTTGCCACCATCAGACAGTTCAAGTCCCTGCTCCCCATGGGTGGCCTGAGTGTGACTTCACCTTTAACTTGATTGGCCTCAATTGGAGAATGAGCTCGCCCCACGGTTATTGTGAGAATGGGATGCGTGGGAGGTTGGTGCCTAGCTCCCTCGAGGGGGAGGAAGACCTGCCTTCCCACTTCCTAGGTCTGGTAGCACTGCTCTGTGTAGATTTGAGCCTCGTTCTCTTTCTCTCTTTTTTTTTTTTTTTTTGTTTTTTGGCATCGCTGCTCTCCGGTGGTGGGAGTAGGAGGCCCAGCCCCGCTGCTGGAATTGAACCTCCGTCCCAGTGGGCCGCAGTCCCGCGCACAACCACTATGCCACCAGGGCTCAGCCCGTTTCTCCCTTTCCATATGATGTTTGTTATTAGGCGGTCCTATTGTGAGTATCTTGGTTCTCTTTATACTGACTTGTCATCTAGACTGAAGACTGCTCAGTACCTACCTTCACGAAGGAAACAGGAAGACGCGAATGCTACCCCAAAGGGTGATGCAGAAACTTGATGGTACCCAGCTGTCAGAAAAGATAGCCCCTGGAGTCTGAAAGGCTTGTTTTCAAAAAAGTAGCGAACTATAATGTCAGCTAAGCCCACAAGGAAGAAGCACACCAACATCCACGATCCAAGGATTAGAAATAATATCCGGGCTGAGCCCTGGTGGCGTAGTGATTGTGTGCGGGGCTGTGGCCCACTGGGTTGGCGGTTCAAATCCAGCAGCAGCTCTCCAGGAGCAAAGCTGGGCTTTCTACACCCACCAGGGCAATGATGAAAAAGAAAGAAAGAGGGTTGAGCCCCGGTGGCATAGTGATTGTGCGCGGGACTGCGGCCCACTGGGAAGGAGGTTCAATTCCAGCAGTGGGGCTGGGCCTCCTACTCCCACCACCGGAGAGCAGTGATGCCCCCCCTCAAAAAAAAAAAAATATCATCCAAATCTGAAGGAGGAAATATTACTACTTCAATGGTGAAGTTCTGGTTCTCAAAAGGCTATGGATGACAGTGGAAACCCAGATTCATTTGCAGGCTCTATCCATGGAAGAAGTCTCCAGTGATTTCCCTCTGATCATATCTGAGGGGTGGGAATGACCTGGTGATCAGAGTGTTGTAGAGATGATGACAGTGGATTAAAATGGTCAATCTGCTTTTTACAAAGATGGAACCCAAAGCAGAAGGAAGCTCCTGCCCCTCCCAAAACATAAGTCAGAGCAAAGGCTTTAAAGGCCAAAAGGCTGTGCTGAAAGTTGTCCACAGCCACAAAGAAAGATTCACAGGTCATCTCTATCCTGCAGCCCAAAACCCTAAGGCTAAGAGGCAGCCCCAGGGGAAACAAGCTGGACCACTAAGCTATCCATCCGCAAGCTCCCCCCTGGAGTCAGCCATGAAGAAGATAACAACACACTTGTGTGGACATCAGACAAGCACCAGATCAAACAGAAGCTCTATGACCTTGAAGTAGCCAAGGTCAGCACCTTGATCAGGTCTGAGGCGAGAAGAAGGCACCTGATGAGGACCCTTCAAATGTTGCCAACAAAATCATAATCATCCAAACCAGTGGTTCTCAATCTGTGGGTCTTGACCCCTTTGGGGGTCGAACAACCCTGTCACAGGGGTCACCTGACTCATAGCAGTAGCAAAGTTATAGCAATGAAGTAGCAAGAAAATATTTTATAGGGGGCACAACATGAGGAACTGGATTAAAGGGTTGAGACATTAGGAAGGTTGAGAACCACTGTTAAACTGAGCCTGGCTGGCTAATACCAAGCAAAAACTTTTTCAATACAAAAAAAAAAAAAAAACCCTAAATAAAAATAAATCTGACTTCACACACACAAAAAAAATAAATGTGACTTGAATGGTTAAAACTTTATCATTTGAGTTCCCTTTTGGTATACTTTGAGCTTGATCTGGTTTTTAATGTTTTCTATTTATTTGTTTTCCAGATTGGGGTTTAGTGATTGTATTTTGCTACTGTTGGTAGCCTGTTGGCTCTCTGTTTTATATTTTTCTGTGTTTTCCAGCATATGAAATTCAAAATGGAAAAATCAACAGAGATAATAACTAGTCTAAAGGTTCCTGGGGAACAGAGCAGGGGAGGTGAGCGGTAAATGGGAAGACGTCATCGAAGAGTGCAGGAAGGAAGATACTGTAATGAAATTGACTGGCAGAGATTGCACCACACTGTGCTCCCTTAGGCAGCACATATACTAAAATTGGAATGATACAGGGAAGATTAGTCATGGGCCCTGTGCAAGGAGATTGTACAATACTGCTTCAGATGCCTGGACTATCAAATGGTATGTCTGGATGATGACCTAATAAAATGGTTTGGAAAAGATTACAGTCTCTAATTTTTTTTTTTAGTTTTTTTAGGCATCACTGCCCTCTGGTGGTGGGAGTAGGAGGCCCAGCCTTTGCTCCTGTGGAGCTGGAATTGAACCTCCAACCCAGTGGGCTGCAGTCCCGTGCACAACCACTACACCACCGGGGCTCAGCCTCTAATTTTTTTGGGGGGCATCACTGCTCTCTGGTGGTGGGAGTAGGAGGCCCAGCCCCACTGCTGGAATTGAACCTCCGTCCCAGGGGGCCGCAGTCCCGCGCACAACCACTACGCCACCGGGGCTCAGCCCTCTAATTTTTTTTTTTTAAGATTAAAAAAAGATCATTTTATTGGATGCTCTTACAGCTTTTAAACAGCCCATACATCAGTTGTATCAAGCATATTTGTACATGTGTTGTCATCATTATTTTCTAAACATTGGCTTTCTATTTGAGCTCTTGGTATCAGCTCTTTTTAGCTTCCTTCTGCCCTCCCACTCATGATCCCTTGATAAATTCTTACTATTTTCATAGCTTACACTGTCTGATTGCTGTCTCCCTTCCCCCTTGGTTTATCCTTCCCTCCTCCCTACCCTCCTGGTATGGCTACTCTCATTTCTGTTCCTGAGGGGCTATCTGACCTGGATTTTGTGTGTACCTGTGCATATGCTCCAGCCTAGCCCGCATCGAAAGGCAGGATTGGGGTCATGATAGTGGGGGCTGAGGGAGCCTCAAGGAACCAGAGGAATAGTGTGTGTTTCATCGGTGCTTGTAAGTTAGAAAGTAACAAATGCTGAAGAGGATGTGGAAAGACTGGAAGACTTATCGGATTGCCAGATTATAGAATTGTTCGGCATGTATTTCCTTAAACAGATGGAAGTAGAAATACCACAAGCCCATGCCACCTCTCTACTCCGTAAGCACCCCAAAGAAATAACAAAACATGAACACTTCTATGCACACCACTGTTTATCATAGCAATTTCCAAACAAATGAAAACTCCATCTGTGGAAGAAGGGATAAATAAACTCAGTATGCACACATAATAGAATATTGTGCATGTTTAAAAAATAATGCTAACACTGCCAACCCCCTCGTGACATGGACAAAATGGGAAGACATCATGCCCAGTCGATCTCCATGATTTTAAGATACTGTTATTTCGTGTGTGTGGGCATCACTGCCTCTGGTGGTCATGGGCGCTACCCAGTGCTACTCCTGAGAGCGGCCACTGGATTTGAACCGCCAAGCCCGCGGGCTGCAGTCCCACACTCAACCACTTAGGCCACCAGGGCTCAGCCTAGATACTGTTATTATAATGCAAAAATAATAATAAAATCACACACAAAAATGGTTTTTTGCTCCAAAGAAAAAGGCTTTGAGGATTATGAGGATGTTGGGGCAAAGGGAGGGGGAGAGGGAAGCCTCAGGGAAGAAAGGAGGGAGGAAGGGTTGTGGGGGGGGAGGTAAATAAAAAGAAAGAGCCACATGGGGGGGGCCATCACTGGATACTGTCCCAATTCTGACCTGATGGCCTGTGCCACTGAGTTCAGTATGTTTTTCCCTGTGCTTCCTCCAAAAATAAAAGGGGAAGTAAATAAATTAACAATATATAGAGAGAGCCTCCAGCTTCCTTGCATGTCAGATCTCAACAGTGGAAAAGTCCACTGGAAGTTGATTTCAAAGATTTTGTGTCACTTGAACTCCTTTCGAACTGTGGGGAGAACAGCAGAGCAGTCTTATCGGTGGTTCTACCCAGTCATGTCAGGTCACCTTGTGTCCTAAGGGACTGACAGGCACCCAAAGACACCAGCTTGGTGAGTGCTGAGCATTCCAGGTGACATTTGGGTCATCTTGGGATGGGAAGCACTTGTCTTGGTGTCTCTCCCTGCTTCCCCCCCCACCCTTACCCCCCCACACCAGTCTCTAGCATGCCCAGTTTTGAATGTGAGTAGTGTGGCCAAGAACTAGGATGTTTATACCGATACAAGCTGAGTCTGCAGAATTCAATCTCAGACTTCTTCAAAAAGACGCTGCTGGGGTGACAGCTGGCAGCTTCCTGAAAGTCTGAGATCAGGGAAACTCTGACCTACAAAAGAGGGGGAGGGAAACACCCACTGAGCCTGGGGCTCAGCTAAAGGCTTCTCAACCTCTAACACCTGGTCTGTAACCCACAGGTCTCAAACGTGGCTGGGAAAGCCCTTCACCAGCGTTGAGGCCTAATTTGCAGAGTGCTTACACCAGCGGTTCCAACCTGTGGGTCTGATTCTTCTGGGGTTCGAACAATCCTTTCACAGGGGTTGCCCAATTCATCACAGTAACAAAGTTATGGTTAGAAGTAGCAACGAAAATAATTTTATGGTTGGGGGGGTCACCATATGAGGAACTGTCTTAAAGTGTCAGGGCATTTGAGAACCGCTGACTTACACATTGAGATTTTGAACTTGTTCAAAACCAGGCTGAGCCCCAGTGGCGTAGTGGTTGTGTGCGGAACTGCGGCCCACTGGGTTGGCGGTTCAAATCCAGCAGCAACTCTCCAGGAGCAAGGCTGGGCCTCCCACTCCCACCAGGGGACAGTGATGCCCAAAACAAAACAAATATGAAAAAAAAAAACTTGTTCAAAACCACCTCAGGGGAAAAAATGGGGTTTTCTGCTCTCTCCAGTAAGGAGTTAATCTTTTTTTTTTTTTGCCATGAGATGTGTTTTATTTTCATTAATCATATAAATAATTTCCTATAGTGTCCCAGGGCAGACCGGGGGAGTTGGTAGTCTCTTCAGAGATCCAGAGGCAGGTGGGCTCGCAGGGCAGTTTGTCACTTGTGTCCATCTTGCAGGTGACTTTTCCTCCACATCCATCTGGCAGACGATGGAGGGGGCGAATCTTGCAGGAGGAGGAGATGTCACTCTGCTTCTCTTGCTCCATGGCCTCTTTGGCCTGCAGGGTGTTTTTCTCCTGCGTCTCCATTTTCTTCAGCTTGGCCTTATCGAAGCTGGAATTTCTCCCATGGCAGCCATTTTCTTAAAACAATCCCTGGCTTCCGGCTTCCAGACAAACTCCCAGTCGATCCCACTCTCCGTGCTGCAGCCAGAGACGAAGGAGTTTGTTTTACCCTGTCCTCTAGGCATCAGCTAGATGGCTGTGCCCCCTAATTTGCATACTGTGAGATCATCAGTTTCAAGTGCCCGATTCCACTAGTCCTGAGTTATTTGATGACTATGCACCCCTTACTGTTTGGTTTATGTGTTAGTTCGGGTAGATTAGAGGAACAGATTTCATAGACATGCATATAGGTATAAGGAAAAGGTTTATATTCAAGAGGAACAGGACATTGAGCCCAGTCCAGTTCAAAATCATAAGTTCGATATTAACCCATATGCCCGAAATCAGTCTATAGTAGTCTCCTTCCGACTCACGAAGTCACAGGTCAGTGGGTGCAGAATCTCGGCACTGGCAGGGGTCTCCACAGGGCTCCTCGCTTCCAGGGCTCAGGGTCCATCAACAGAAGTAACTCATCGCTGGCAGAGGTTTCCATGTAACTGTCCCAGTTTCAGAGGTCTGGCTCCATCAGGGCAAAGTCATGGGGCCTCTCCACCGGCTCCTCCAGCTCCTCAGACACTGCCAGCTTGTCTTGTCCGTGATTCATCATCTCTCAGACCAACTCACACAGCTGGGGAAGATAGCTTCTCATCTTCACGAGGGAAATATCGCGAGATTTCTCAGAAGTCTCAGGAGAAAGCCATGCCCACACGGAGGCCTCATTGGCTACTCAATGGCTAGCTCCATATTAACAGGCTAGACTCCACCCCTACATTTCAATCATAAAATTAACATAAGCACATGACTGCCACAGTTTAAGACCATTTCCATCACACCAAGAGATTTGCAATCTCTTGGGGATTTGCAATCAACGAATGCCTGTTTCAAGCCAGTCACTGCCCTGGTGTCAATGCGGGCTGGCTCACAGGGACTTGTAGTGACCAACACATGTCAGCAGGACAGGGGAGCCACTGCCCCTGAGGGTTTCCGAGGCTGTAACTCTTCACAGGTGCGGCTGCTGGTAACCCCCTGCCCGGCTTTCTCTCTGGAGATTTGCCTCTGGGACATATTTTTCCATCAATGGGACCATGAGAAATAGAATCTGGTGTGCCTGGCTTCTTTTGCGCAGCAGGACATCCTCCAGGCCTGAGCTGGCCGTGGGAGTTTGTCCTCAGGTGTGACCAAGTGGCGATCCATTGTGTGGACAGACAGCACTGTCTCCTTTACCCCTTGATGGATAGTGGGATTCTCCCTACTTTGTGATTCCTCTAAGTAATGCTGCCTATGGTCGGTGTAAGATATGAAGATAATAATATTTTATAATTTATCAAGGAGCCATGAGGGTGGGGAGGGAGGGAGAGAAAAAAAAGGGGGGCTGATACTTAGGGCTCAACAAAAAGTAAATGTTTAGAAAATGATGATGGCAACATATGCTTGATACAATTGATATATGGATCATTATAAGGGCTGTAAGAGCCCCCCACCCCCAAAAGGACCTTTTACTATAAATAAATAAAAAATAACAATGCTCCCCTAGAACATGATAATGTACAGATCTTTGTGTGGATGTAGGTCTTCATTTCCCTGGGTAGATGCCTGCGGTTGAAGTTGCTGAGACATCCGAGTGCCAAATTTCTGTTTCATCTTTTTAGGAAACTGCCTACGTGTTATCCTTTAAGTGGAAATAAGAGTCTTCCTGTTTGGGGTTCAGAGTTAGGTCTGAAAAACAAAGCCATAAACACGGAAACGCACTGCTCTGAGAAGCTGTTCATGGGCAGCTTGGGGAATAGGAACCATGGGAGACGTGGCAGCGGGGCCTCAGCAGACCTGCCGGCCCATGTACAAGAGGGCTTGGAAAAATTGGTGGGGGAAGGGAGTTAAAGGAGCATGGAATTTTCCCAAGAGTTCTTAGAAGCCCCCCAAGGGGACGGGGGTGGGTGAGGGTGGGGGTGCCATGCCTGCAGCAGCAGGGATTTGCTGACCGCTGGCTGGGTCCTGAGAGGATGTGCTGCTGTCAGGCAGCTCATCCCACTGCAAGGACCTTGAGGACTTGGGGTCAGACTGGAGACTCATCCTAGAGCCGTTGGGCCACTGGAAGCAGGTTGAGTGGAGGGCCCGGTCCCTGTACAGTCAGCCCTGACAGGGAGCCGAGCAACACCTCTGGGACCTTAGGGGTTGCTGGGGCTCTCCCTCTCCTAAAGGGATTAAGAACGCATGACATTCTTGGCTGCATACCAGCTCCAGACAAGCCAAGAAAAGTGCACTGAGCCCTGGGGACTTAGAGGCCTGGGGGTGGGGCATTAGGTCAAGGACACACAGGCAACAACAGACTCTTCCCCTTTGGAAGGTGTGCCGATGACCAGAGCCACCCATCGCTGAAGTCATTTTCATGGGCTTGACACTGTGCTGGGCTCTGGGACAGGTGCACAAGAGAGCAAGGCTTCCGCCCTTGTGGTGTGGGGCTTCCCAACCTCTGCAAAAGGGTCACTAGAGAAGTCGACACTGATGGGGGCGTGGAGGAGGGGCCCTAGGACTGGACAAGGGGATGCTTGAACAACTCCCATCATTCCTTGTCATTGAATTACACGTGCGGAGACTACAGAAAAGAACGTTTTTGTGACGTAGTTGACACAATTAGCAAAACCAAGAATCGCACCCAAGCAGAATGACAGATGAATGATGGAGAGGGGGCTTCTGGGAGGGTGTCGTTTGGGGAGAGGTCTGAGTGACTCAGGACCTCCGTGGATCCTGTGCAAAGATCTGGTTGGGGGAAGAGTTAAAGGCCAGACCCAGGCTGGATGGGCTTAGGGCCATCTAAGAGCTGCTGAAAGATGGGGTTAGAGAAGAAGTTTGGCAGGAATTTGATCACCTAAGAATTTTTTCAGGGGTTCTGGGACAGAGCCCAGGTTTTATTTTGTGTGTGATGAGAGTTCTGAGCAGCGGACTAACATGCGCTTATTGTTTAAAGACCGCATTGGTGGGAGCAGGAAGAACGGACTTACGAGGATGGGTAAGTGAGGCAGGGAGAAAAGGCAAACCTTCCAGGTGAGCGCTGACCCTGTCTGAGACTGACGTTGGTGCCGTGGTGATGCGCATACCTGCAGCAGATGATCCCTTTAAATGCTGAAAGCAAGGGTGTTCCTTTGAGGACTGTGCTAGTCAGGTATGGCTAGAGAAACAAATTCGTAGACACTCATACATGTATAAGAAAGAGTTTTATATCAAGAGTAATTAAGAAATCATCCTAGCCCAATTCAGATCAATCCATAGGTCTGATTTTAGCTCATAGGTCCGGTGCCAATCTCTAAAGTCCTCTTCAGACACGCAAAACACATGCAGTGACACTGAATGCAGGAAAATCGCAGGCCAGTGGGTGGAAAATCTTGTGCATCCAGTGATGATGTAAGCACCTCAATGCTGACGTGGGTCTCCAGGTGACTCCTCCAGCTCCAGGGATCTAGTGTCGCTCCATGTGTCTTGTCATCAGGAATACCAAGCAGAATCCATCTGTATTCCACCTTCAGCGTAGCGCCTCCAAATGAGGTCATCAAGCAGCGACCCGATTGACAGGCGAAACCCCACCCCTTCACTCTTAATAGTCTCCTGTTGACGACAGACTATGTAACTACCACAAGGACGAAGGTGAACCTGACCCAAACCATGACCTTTTCTTTTTTTCTCTTTTTTTTTTGGTGGCATCACTGCCCTGGTGGGAGTAGGAAGCCCAGCCTTGCTCCTGGAGAGCTGCTGCTGGATTTGAACCATCCACCCTGTGGGCTACAGTCCCGCGCAAAATCACTACGCCACCAGGGCTTAGCCAACCATGACCTTTTCAGGCACCTCGTGCACATGTGAAAGTTGGATACTGAAGAAGGAAGACCGAAGAGGAATTGATGCACCTGAATTGTGATGCTGGAGAAGAATACTAACAGCATCATGGACTGGACTGCCAAAAGAACAAGTAAATCTGTCTTGGAAGAAGTACAGCCAGAATGCTCCTTAGAGGCAAGGATGGGGAGGCTTCATTTCATGTGCTTTGGACATTTTGTCACGAGAGATCAGCACTCAGAAAGGACATCGTTCTTGGTAAAGGAGAGAAGCAGCAAAAAAGAGGGCAACTCTCAATAGGTTGGATTCACTCAGTGGGCACAAACATGGGAACAACTGTCCGGATGGCCCAGGACCGGGCAGTGTCTCTCTGAGTCAGTGTGAGTGGCACCAACCCAGGGACACTTAGCAACAACAATGTTGGTGCAAATAGGGGGGAGGGGGCACTGTAGGATGTGGAGCATCCTTTAGAAACCCCGGGATTTGTTGACCTGGAACCAAAGGGAAGCAAGGGAGGCGAGGATGAGTCTGTATATTTGACATAAGCATCGGAGTGAAAAGTGGAGACTGGGAAGGGGAGGACTTTGGGATCTGGGGATGGAGGTGCTAAAACCTACCTAGGAGAAGCGCAGCCAGATGCTTCTTGGAGGCCAGGACGGGGAGACTCAGTCTCACCGACACTGGGCATGTTCCCGGCCGAGAGGAGTCCTTGGAGAAGGACTGCATGCTGGGTAAAATCAGAAGCTGTCACCGTGGGCTCCACCAGCAGAATAACTGAAGGATCACGTGGGACTGTGGGGGGTTCGGTTTGGTTCTGCTGTACACGGGTAGCGTGGGTTGAGACCTACTCGTGGCACTTATCCGCAGCAAGAACAACAAACCAGGTATGTGGCGAAGGGGGAAGTCGGAGTGCTGGACCGCTCACGATTCCTGACTATGATCAGTGGCCAAAGGGTTGGTTCAATCACCGTTTGTGCTCCGGTTGGGGCTTCAGAGAGCATTAGAACAACTTGAAGAACAATCGAGATGCTTTTGTTGGCAGTTTCTTGACACCTCCAGGAAAGTCCTGCAAAGAAGAGATAAGCTGAGGCGATGGTGGTGGCCCATCCTTACCGTCCAAAGAAATGTCCCTCCCTCCTGATGCCTGCTTCCTTCAAGTCCTTTGATAGTTCAGTCCCCGGCTGTGAAACGCAAACAAGGCTGGAGCCCCGGGCAGCTTCTCCACCCCTTCCTCAGAACAATTCAAGGATGAAGGAGACAGGAAGCCCCTGCCGGGTGATGCATGAACGAAGAAGAAAAACAAGACAAGGACAGTCATGAGACCACGGGCAGAGACCAGCCAGCAGATGGAAGGAAGCACAGACACTAGAAAGGAGGGTGGAGCCAGAAAGAAGAAGTCAGTGAGGAAGAGACAGCTGCCTGAGGTCTACGGCTGAGGGGGGCATAGGGGTGCAGAGGACTCTGGGAGTTAAGGGAGAGAACCCTGGAGTCTCAGTCTAGAAAGAGTTTCAAGGACAAATGGACAGTTCCCTCCCCAGAAAGAAAAGGAAGTGGACTTCACAGAGGAAACAGGAGAAAACCAAGGAAGGGCCGCAAGCTTCAAAAGTCACAGAAAGGCGATTGACAGCTCTGCCCCCTGCGCTGAACCCAGACAGCGTCAGTTTTCCTTCCCCATTGGGCCCCCGTGAGGTTTCTTCTGCTCGAAGCACGTCATTTGACCTGTTGGGAGATCTGTTACCAGGGTCTCCTGGTTGATTATCTGTTCTCCTCTTCATTCCAGCTGGGTCCCCACTACCCAACCACACGGGCCTGTAAACAGCAGTGTGTCTGAGCACTGGCAGGGTGAGAAGGGGAGGGGCCTTCTCCTGAGGGGGCGCAGGGGTGGGGGAATGGGGAGTACCAGACAGGAGCTGGCTAGCTTCTCCAAGCCAAGCCGCAAGTCGAAGAAAGCACAGCTGGAGACAGGGAGTGGGGGGAGGGAGCCAGGCTCCACCTGGGGACATCTTAGGCAGAAATCCAGCTTGCCAGTTCTGTGGTCAGGAGGGCCTGTGCTGACTGGCTTTGACTAGCTGTGGCCGCTGGCGTGGGCTTCCGTGAATGCCCCAATCTGTAAAAAGAGCTTCTGTAGCTAGAGTCAGGTGTCCCGGAAGGCGGATGGGGTTAGACCCACAGACTGCTGCTTCCTGGCACTGGAACCTAGAGCCAGCTACTTCACTGGGCCTTGGCCTCCCCGGCGGTTAACTGGAGCTGGTGGGCCTTACCAAGAGGAAGTGATGGAATCTAAACAAGTGAGTCAGTGTGTGAAGACCGATGGGGATGCCTGATCCCACTTGTTGAGGCCTTTGGTGGCCAAGCACCGGCCACCCCCCATTGTACACTGTCACGAATACTCCTCGCGGTCCCTCAGGGAGGTCAGCAAGGACAAAATCCTCGCCATGGTACAGAGGTGGAAACGGAGGCTCAGAAAGAGACAAGGCTTGGCAAACCATGGCCCGGCTCCTGGGCTAAACCCAGGGAGTGGGCTGCCTGTTTATGTCCTGTCTGGCTGGGGGCGGGGGTGGGGGGGGCTCTTGTACTACTCAACATAACAACATAACGCAGGGGGGAAGGCCATTCTAGACCCTCTAACGCCCAAAATAATGATATCTGGTCCTTTAAGAAAACCATTTGCCAACCTCTGCTTTGGAAAATGGCTTCAGAATTGGGACAGGGACTGTAGGGACCCCGTAGCACTTAACTGCTTTGCTAAGCTGGCTTTTGTTGATTTGTTGGCTGTGCTCTCTGGATAATGGAGGCGAGAAAAATGTTCCATGGAATTCTGGGACCTCCCCTTCCCTCTTCCAAGCCAAAGGGGGAATTCAGGGAAGGAATCTTCTCTCTCCGTTCTCAAGCCAAGTGCAGAGGACTCAGGCAGCTGCCAGAGTCCGTGCTGGGTGGCTCCTGGGCCAGCATCAAGCTTTCGGGAAGAGGGAACACCCCAGTGATGGAAGGGGGTGGGCTGATGGGAAAGTCCCTGGAACTGGGGACACTCCCAAGCCAGCCCAAGCTGTACCTCAAGCCAGTTGGACTGAGGTTAGCAAGGAGGAGTGGAGTAGATATGGCCTGGTCATAATTACCCCTCACAATATTATTATTATTATTAACAGTAGTATTCAGTCCCCTCCTGTGCCAGGGAATGTTTCAGGCACTGAGGTGACCAGGATGAAGAGAGTCCCAGCTCTCATGGAGACCAACACAAGAACAAACGAGCAAAAAAACCAAACCCCTACGAAATCGTAAATAGTAATAATGATCAAGAAACGAAATCAAACGGTGCAAGTAACTGGTAGGTCAGTGGGAGGGCCTCTCTGAAGAAGCGGTGTGTCAGCTGAGAACCGGAATAGCCAGGCACTAGCCAGGCAACCCCCAGGCAGAAAAGCCGTCCAGACAGGGGGAGCACCAAAGGCCAAAGCCCTGTGCAGAGGCACGTTTGTGGTCCAGCAGGGGAAGGCCGGTGAGGGGGGAGCAGAAAGTAAAGGGGCGGGGGTGGCACGAAAGGGCCCTGTCACCTGCTTGCTGACCAGGACGCTGGGCAGGATTTCAATCCCAGGGAGCTGGAAAGCCCCAGATGGTGGCTCCTGCTGCCAACAGTTTCTGAGCCCTTGCTCCACCCTGCTTCTTCCGTCATCCGTCCATTGGAAGGGATTCACTCATGGGATCCTCAGCGGCAATTCTGATGCTCCCCTTTATGGATGAGGACATAGAAGTCCAGAGCCCTTCAACCACTGGCCTGCTTGCTCTCAGGGAGGGCCAGTGACTCGGGAAGGGGGGGGCGGTGTTACTGGAGTTCAAAGAAATCTCAGATCAGCACTTAGACACTTCCTCCCTGGGATGCTGTAGGCCTTTCTCCATTCCTGTCTTAAAGCCTTTCTGCCTCCTGTGCTTGGGCTTGGTGCCATTTCTGTTGCGGCTGCTAGGTGACATCCAGTGGGCTCTGATGTCGAAAGGCTCCATGTACAAGTAGTGGGGAAAGCTCATCTTTTTTTCTTTAATCATGTCGTTGGGGGCTTATACAACTCGTCACAATCCATACATCCACCCATTGTGTCAAGTACATTTGGACTGTTCTTGCCCTCATCATTCTCAAAGCATTGGCTTTTGACTTGAGCTCCTGGTATCAGCTCCTCTTTTCTCTCTCCCTCCCTTCCTCCCCCTTGACAATTTATAAATTATTATTTTTTCCCATGTCTTACATGGACTGATTTCTCCCCTCACCCTCTTTTCTTTTGACCAGTCCCCAGGGAGGGGGTTATATATGAATCCTTGTAATCGGTTTCCCCTTTCTACCCCACCTTTTCTCCACCCTCCCAGCATCACCTCTCACCGCTGGTCCTGAGGAGTTCATCTGTCTTGGATTCCCTGTGTTTCCAGGTCTATCTATACCAGCATACATCTTTCAGTGCAGCTGGATTTGTAAGATAGAATTGGGATCATGATGATGGGGGTGGGGAGGGGAACATTAAAGAACTAGCAGAAAGTGGTATGTTTCCTTGTTGCTACACTGCACCCCTCCTGGACCCTTCTAGAAGGGGATGTCCAGCTGCCTACAGATGGGCTTTGGGTTCCCACTCTGCATTCCCCCTCATTCACAAGGAGATGATTTTTTTTTTTTTGGTTCTTTGATACCTGATTCCTTCGACACCTGTGATCACACAGGCTGGTGTGCTTCTTCCATGTGGGTTTTGTTGATTCTCAGCTAAATGGCCTCTTGTTTACCTTCAAGTCTTTTTGGGGGGGAGGGGAGAGCATCACTACTCTCTGGTGGGAGTGGGAGCTACCCAGCCTTGCTTCTGGAGAACTGCTGCTGGATTTGAACCGCCAAGTCAAGAGGCCCAGTCCCGCACTCAACCACTACGTCACCGGGGCTCAGCCCACCTTCAAGTCTTTAAGACCCCAGATGCTGTATTTCTTGATAGCCAGGCACGAACGCTCATTTTTCTGCTCCATTTCCCCATGGACTTTGGAACCCCTGGCATGCACCAGGAGGCAGCACACACTGGTCCTGCGCCGCCTTTCCAGCCATCCCATCATCATGTCTCATCAAGGGCCTTCTACTACTAAAAGTTTGCTACTTTTGCCAAGCCTGGTCAAAATAGCTCATCCTTACTTGGCACGTATGCTATGCCACATGTCCCGGCCAGGACATCACATGCTGTTGTTGTTAGAGGTCTCTGAGCTGTTTCTGACTCATGGTAGCTCTGTGAGGGACAGTACGGAGCACTGCCCAGTCTTGTTCAAGCCTCACAACCGTGACTATGTTTAAGCCTATTGTTGCAGCGACTGGGGCAGCCCCTCTTTGAGGGTCTTTTTCTTTTCCCCTCGACCTTCTCTCTACATTTTTTTTTTAAATCATCTTATTGAGGTCCTTCTCTCTACTTTACTGTGCAAAATGTCCTTGTCCAGGGACTGGTCCCTTCTTGTAACATGTTCAAAGTAAGTGAGACAGTGTCACCATCCTTACTTCTCTCAAAAAAACAAAGCAAAAACAAACCCCAAACCTCACTGACAGAGGCAATGCTGATGGGGTAGAACTGTTCTTGTGAGTTTGCCATCTTTTCACCAGAGAGCGGCTGGTGATTTCGAACTGCTGACCTCGTAGGTAAGCAGCCCACTGTACAACCACCATGCCACCAGGGATCCTAAGACAGATTAGCTTGTTCTTTTGGCAGTACACATTAGATTTGATATTCTTCACCAACACCATAAGTCAAAGACCCCAATTCTTTGGTTTTCCTTATTCACTGTCCAGAAATGCAAACTAGATTCAGAAGAGGACGTAGGCTATCATTGTTGATGTTTGATGAATCTTGGCTGGAAGCAGCAAACACTAGAAAGATATTATTCTGTATTGTATTGACAAAGGCATTAGGAAAAATGGGGACCCCAGCACACTTATGTGTGCTCATCGTCATTACGGACGCGATCCAATTTTGTCCTTCCAACATCCCTACATTGTTCAATGTTAGGATAAAGGATTGGAGTTCAGCATGCTTAAGAAACCCATCTGAGGTCATAACTCCTTAATTGGGCAGCGTGGATTTGAACCCTGGTGTGTTAGTCTGGGTAAACTAGAGAAACAAACTCATAGATATGCATATGGATATAAGGGTATGGTTTATATACAAAAGGGATAGGACATTGAGAAAACATCAGCCAAAGTCATAAGTCTGATATCAGCCTATATGCCCGATACCAGTCTATAGTGTCTCCTTCTGACTCATGAAGTCACAGGCCAGTGGGTGCAGAGTCCCGGCGCCAGCAAGGGTCTCCCCATGGCTCCTCGCTCCCAGGGCTCAGGGTCCATCAACAGTATCCAGTGGTGGTAGAAGCAACTCAACGCTGGCAGGGGTCTCCATGTGGCTTCTCCAGCTTCAGAGGTCTGGTTCCATCAGGGTAAGGCCGTATGGCTTCTCCTCCTGCTCCTCCATCTCCTCAGATGCTGCCATCTTGTGTTGTCCATAGTTCATCATCTCTGAGACTAACTCCCAACAATTGGGGAGATTGTTTCTCATCTCCATCAGGGAAATATTGCGAGATTTCTCAGAAGTCTCAGGAGAAAGCCATGCCCACATAGAGGCCTCATTGGCTACTCAAAGGCTATCTCCAGATTAACAGGCTAGACTCCACCCCTACATCTCAATCATGAAATTAACATAAGCACATGACCGCCATACCTGGTTTGTCAAACACAGGACTTGAAGCATTTAGGTGCCAGGCTATAAAAATGTACACCTCCCCTCCCCCCAAAGTCTCTAGTTTTCCCGAGGGAAACCTTGAACAGGATTACGTTTAGCACACACTTTGATCCTCTGATCTCACATGTCACAGGGCAAGGGCATAGCCTCACCAGGGCTCCTCAGTGCCAGATCAGGACTGGCTTTACAGGGTGGCGTTAAGGCCACCATGAGTCAGAAGCACTCAACAGCAATGGGTTTGGTTAGGTTTGGGTTTGTTAAGATGCCCTGGTGGTGGTGCAGTGCTAGCCCAAAGGGCAAAGGGTTCGAACATTTCTACTTATGTTCTGTAGTAGAAAGATGTGACTGACTCTTCCCCTAAAGATTGTTAGCCTTGGGCTCCTTGTGGAACTTTACCCTGTCTCATAGAGTTTACTGTGAATGGAAATGGACTCGACCATGGGTTTGTGCTTTTAGAGGCTTGAACGAAATCTAAGGTGATGAGTGACTCTGCTTTAAAGGAGAGTGTGAGCATATGTGTGTGGGGGTGGGGTGGGGTTCTCAGAAATGGGGGTTCCCAGTTTTAAAACCAGGAGTCCTGAGCAAAGCAGGATGATTTGAGTGTCTTAGCTAGAAAAGAGTTTATGAGACGCAATATGTGCTCACTGATCAGTGATCATTTGACAATACCCCACACCCCACCCCCAGTCCTGTCCTAGGAGTCTGGGGGGTTGCAGACAGTAAAGGAGAAGAGAATGTGGACTGAGCCCCGGTGGCGTAGTGGTTGTGCGCGGGACTGTGGCCCACTGGGACGGAGGTTCAATTCCAGCAGTGGGGCTGGGCCTCCTACTCCCACCACTGGAGAGCAGTGATGCCCCCCCCCCCCAAAAAAAAGAAGAGAATGCATGCTTCTAACTCCAAGGGAGTACCTCAACTCTGTGGGCATGGTCCACATGTCAGCAGGGTCCTCAGCCCTTGGGTTCCAGTGCAGAATGGCTTTGGGGACTTAGACCTCCAGGGGTGAAGCACAGACCAATAGGGGGCGGTGAGAGAGTAACAACCAGTTGCTCTTAGTGCAGATGTGGGGAAGAAGGGGAGAAATGGCTTTGGGCCGGGGTCTGGGCTGCACTGGTGTATGAGCTCGTTGCTTTGATTCCGTTCGTGTTGTCTGATGAGGAAACTGAGGCTCAGCGCCCAAAGGGAAGTGGAAGTGACTTGCCCAGGGCCAGGCAGGAAGCGATGGGAAGTTGGGATTTGAACCGAGGACCCAGCCAAGAAACAGGGTTTGTTGGAGCGAGGGTGTGAGTCGGTGGGGGGAGGGGGAGAAGAGGGGGGCCCGAGGCTCCAGGGCTGGTCACTGGTCCGCCTGTACCGCCCTCTCCACGCGACAGGCCGCCAGCGTCCCGCCCTGTCCCCTCCCAGCCCCCGGGGTAGGAGGGGAAAAGGGGGGGGGGGCAACCCTGGCTGTATAAAGGCTCTGGAAACGCGCAGCCCGCCAGACCCCGTCGCCCGGATCCCAGCGCTGCCGTCACCCAGGTGACCTCGCCGTCCCCAGGTTCCCCCCGCCCCCCCCCCGGCTGCGTGAGTGGAAGGGCGCCCCTATTTCACCCCACCCCCACTTCGTAGTCCACTGAACCCAGGTGGGGGGAGAAGCGGGGGAAGAGGGTGCTGAGATGGGGGTACCGGGCAGAGGCCTGCAGAGCAGGGTTTAGGACCCAGGGGAGCCGGGCGCCCCCTCCGCAACCCGCGCCCTGGAGACGGTCAGCGGCCCCCCCAGGAATGCACTTGCAGTCGTTGTCGTGACAACGCGCAAGCCCCAGTCGGTCCCGGGCGGAGAGGCGGGGCTGCTCCGCTGAGGTCCAAACATCACGCGGTGGGGGCTCCGGGGAACCGAGGACATCCCTCCCTCGGCCTCTAATCCTCTGGCAGCGAGCGCTAGTCCCTGCACCTCTCTGAGCCTCACTCCCCCCTCTGCCCCACGGAGGCATCGATACTGGTTGCGATGTTCGTGGTCCCCGACGAGCTGTGTCCAGAACACAGATGGGGTCAGCCCATTCTCCTGGGGGAGGCCCGAGGCGTGGGCTGAGACGGCCCGGAGGACCCGCGCGACCCCCCTATGCCACCCACCCCCACCCCCAGGCCCGCTCGCCATGGCCCTTTGCGGGGCCCTCTTCCTAGCGCTGCTGGCAGGCGCGCACGCGGAGCTCCCAGGCTGCAAGATCCGCATCACCTCCAAGGCGTTGGAGCTGGGTGAGGGCGCGGGGGGGCGAGGGGGGGGGAGTGCTGCGGCGCCGACCTGGGGTGGGCCCCCCCCACCGCGGTGGACCTCCCCCCCCCATCCCTCCTCCCCTAACCTCCCCACCCCGCGATGGGCTCGGCGCTAAGGGTCTCTCTGCTGCCTCAGTGAAGCAGGAGGGGCTGCGCTTTCTGGAGCACGAGCTGGAGACCCTCACCATTCCAGACCTTTGGGGCCGCGAGGGACACTTTTATTACAACATCTCTGAGTGAGTGGGCGGGGGAGGGGAGGGGGGAGGCCGGGGCGGGGCCTCTGGCGTGAAGGAGGGGCCTAGGTGACCAGGAGTCTTGGAAGGCTTGATAGTTGACTAGCTACCAGATGAAGCGGTTTAAGAAGTATTGACAGGCATGTGGAGATGCTTGGCACAGTATATGTATTTATGTATTGTGAAAAGTGACGTATGAGCTCCCAATAAAATGTTTAAAGAAAAATAGAGTGTTGTAGAGACGGCCGCCGAACCGGACAACTGGCTGGACCAAGCAGGTAGGCGGAGCCTAGAAGGTGTGGGTGGGGCCAGCAAAAGCAGGACTGTTGGTGGTGAGGTGAAGCTACAGCCCCAGGAGCAGAGTTCGGGAACTCACCAATGGATCTGAGTGGAACTGGGGCACCCTGGGCTGGAGGTGCAGGGGACTGGCCCCAGAAGTAAAGAGGAGAACCTTGTTTAGGATGGCGCGTGGAACCCTGCGAGATGGGACAGAGTTTAGATGATGGAGGTGAAGGTCAAGGAGCCAGTTAAAAGGCCAGAGTGGGCTGATCCCCGGTGGCGTAGTGGTTGTGCGCGGGACTGCGGCCCACTGGGACGGAGGTTCAATTCCAGCAGTGGGGCTGGGCCTCCTACTCCCATCACCAGAGAGCAGTGATGCCCCCCCAAAAAACAAAAAAAGGCCAGAGTGGATACCCAAAGTCTACCTGTGGACAATTGGACTTCCCCTTACAGAAGGGTCACAAGGGAGAGATGAGCCGGTCAGGATGCAGTATAGCACCTATGAGGTACACAACTTTCCTCTAGTTCTTTTTTTTTTTTTTAATTTTTTTGGTTTTGTGGGCATCACTGCCCTCTGGTGGTTGTGGGCACTACCCATTGCTGCTCCTGAGAGCCGCCGCTGGATTTGAACCACCAAGCCTGTGGGCCTCAGTCCCACACTCAACCACTTACGCCACCGGGGCTCAGCCCTTCCTCTAGTTATTTAATGCTTCCTCCCTCCCACTGTCATGATCCCAATTCTACCGAACAAATCTGGCTAGACCACAGTATGTACATGGGTACTGATAAGACCTGGAAACACAGGGGATCCAGGACAGATAAATCTCTCAGGACCAATAATGAAAGTGGAGATACCAATAGGGAAGGGGAAGGTGGGGAGAGAAAAGGGGAACTGATCACAATGATGTACCTATAACCCCCTCCCTGGGGGAACAGACAGCAGAGAAGTGGGTGAGGGGAGACATAGGTCAGTGTAAGACATAGAGAAATAATAACTTATAAATTATCAAGGGTTCAGGAGGGAGGGGTCAATAGAATTCAAGTAGAGAATGTTTTGAAAATGATGATGGCAGTAAATGTACAAATGTGCCTGACACAATGGATACTTGAATGGATTGTGATAAGAGCCATAGGAGCCCCCAATAAAATTATTTTTTTGGGGGGGGGGCATCACTGCCCTCAGGTGGTGGGAGTAGGAGGCCCAGCCTTTGCTCTGTGGAGCTGGAATCGAACCTCCATCCCAGTGGGCCGCAGTCCCACGCACAACCACTACGCCACCGGGGCTCAGCCCATGATTTTTTAAAAAGACCAAAACAAGTAACCCCAGGTGTGGGACAGCCCAACCTGAGCCATGAGGCCACGAGGGGTCCCAGGTCAACTAATCACAGTGCGTCCCAAATCCAAGCCAGACCTTTGAGGACCTAAGGAAGAGAATTCAGCCCCTAACCCAGCTTCCCAGGCTTGAGCTAGGAGAGGAAGGAACTTACCCACGGCTGGGTGGCCTCCCCTCGGCCCTGAGCTGAGCGACGGAACAGGTTCTGGCCTCCTTGGATTATGACGGACACAGACTTGGACTCTGGGGGTCTCGTGCAGGATGAAGGTCACAGAATTGCAGCTGACCTCTTCTGAGCTCCACTTCCAGCCCGCACAGGACCTGGTCTTGCAGATCGACAACGCCTCCTTGGGACTACACTTCCGGAGACAGTTACTCTACTGGTTCTTGTGAGGATGCCCCACCTTGGGACAGGAGGGTTGGGGGAAGCTATCAGGCAGGCCCTCAGCTGCTCCTCCTGTGCGTGAGGGTTGGTGGGTGTCTGGCAGACTGCGAGGAAGTGGACTTGAGGGGAGCACTTGTCACGTGGGAAGCTGGATGGGGCAGTGAAGGCCTGGGTCAACGTTAGCCCCTCATTGGCAGCTACGATGGCGGTTTCATCAACACCTCGGCCGAGGGTGTCTCCATCTACACTGCGCTGCAGCTCTCCCGGGGCCCCACCGGGCAGATCAGGGTGTCCAACATCTCCTGCCAGGCCTTTGTCTCCAAAACCCAGGCAGCCTTCGGGGGCACCTTCAGGTGAGTCCCCTCTTCTTCCACCTCAACACCCCCACTCCCCAGGCCCTGGTGCCATCCATATAAAGGGCACAGGCTTGATTGAGAGTCACACCCCAGGGTCCAAGGCCCCTGTCTTCCCTGGCAGTGTGCCCTTGAGCGAGTCCCGGGGAGATGGTAGAACCCTTTCTGTGAGATGGTGGTCAGGATCGTTTGAATCCCGATGGAGAAGAGCTGTCGTCCAGGACCGGGCATGCTGTGAGTGCTAACCCAGCAGAGTGCTAACCACTCTGGCAGAGTACTAAGGGTTAGTGTCCCTGCAGTGGGGCCCAGAGTGGGTTTCGTGGACCAAGAGCTCTGAGGTGTGTGTTGAGAAGGGTTCGAAGATGGTAGCTTTACCGTTTGATGCCGGTTTTTAATTTCTTCAGAATGTAGATGGATTCTGGGCCCTGGGCACCCCAAACAGAGCTCTGAGCCCCGCTGGAGGCTCACCACCTTTGTCACCTGAGCCAGGAGAGAGGGACGGAGGCAGGACTCTGGCAGTTCAGAGGAGGGTGCTCTGTGGTGATCGCCTGGAGGAGGATGAATTCAGAGTCGGAACAGGACAGAGAGCATTGCGTGGGGAGGGGAGGGTGCCGTGATGGAGGAAGGAGGCTCAGAGCAAGATGGGGCGTTGCGGCGGACATGGGGGTGGACTGGCCCCGGGGTGCAGAAGAGAAGGTCTTGGTGGGCAGGAAGGCATCTCAAAGTACTGCCACTCCTCCTGGACCTGAGTCGTGGACGGGGCAGGGTCTGGGCTCCACTGGCCCCTTGTCTCCCCACAGGAAGGTGTACGACTTTCTCTACACGTTCATCGCCTCCGGGATGCGCTTCCTTCTCAACCAGCAGGTGCGGGCAGCTTTGGGGCAGGGGGCGGTGGGGATAGGTGCGGGGCTTTGCTTAAGAAGGTCCTGACTGTGGCATCCACCCTCCCCCACCCCCCACCCCCAAGATCTGCCCGGTGCTGCACCATGCTGGGATCGTACTGCTTAACTCCCTCCTGGGCACCGTGCCTGGTGAGTTGGTGCTGAGGGGCTGCAGAGGGGGTGAGGAACAGGCTGGCGTGCAGCCCTTGTGCCCGCCAGCCAGGAGTTCATATCTGCCCACCTCTGCCCACTTGCCAGGTGGCCTCGGGTCAGTCTACCCTGCTCTTGGAGCCTCCCCCTGGGGCCCCGTGGTTCACTATCTAGTCTTTAGTAGGTGCTCAAATCGCGTGAAACCTTGGGAATGTCTTTCTTCCAAATGTGTGGCCCCCCCTGTGAGCAGGGCTGAGATCTTGCCCGCCCTGTTCCACATGCAGACCAGAGAGAGGAGAGGGAGGGGGAATCAGCCACAAATGGGAATTGCTGCCCCGTCCAGGCAGCAGGCAGTGACTTACCATATCCCCCTTCGTATTGCCCCGCCATGGCAATAGCGTCCGCTGACATCAGCGAGCAGTGGATGCAGCCAGACTGAAAAGTCCATCAGTCCCCAGCACAGCCCTGGGAAGGCAGTCCTGGGACCAGCATTTGGTGGAGGAGGAACTGAGACCCAGAGAGGCTCAGCGTCTTACCCACCGCCACACAGCCTTGAGTGACTCGAGCCTCTCCCTCAGTGAGAGTTCGCGTGGACGAGCTTGTGGGCATCGACTACTCCCTCTTGAAGGATCCTGTGGCCACTGCCAGCAACCTGGACATGGAATTCCGGGTGAGTGCCTGCCGGAGTGCCCCTGACCTCCCTACCAGACCCCCTCTTGCTCCCTCTTCCCCTAAGCTGGGGATTTTATCTTCCTGGAGCCCAGCTCGGATGAGGCCCATCCAGTGGAATGCGATGGTTCCCAGTGGCCCAATGAGATGAGCCTAACCTCCTGGGTACGGCATTGAAACCTTCTTACTGCTGCCTCCCTCCCTCCACCCCATCCCCCCTTTCTCCTCTTTCTCTGCAGCGCCTTTTCCCCCAACTATGCCTCATGCTTCTGACCTTAGGAGCCCCACTAGGGTGGAGGGGTAAGTGTTGGATTGCTAATGGCAAGGTCAGCAATTCAAACCCACTAGCCACGCCTCGAGAGAACGATGAGGCTTGAGCGTCCATCTCAGAAACCCAGCGGGCAGTTCTCTCCGGTCCTGTAGGGGCGCTGTGAGTGAGAACAGACAGGGCTCACAGGCTGGTGTTTTTCGGCCTCAGGACCTTTGCTGATGCTGCTCCTACTTCCTTTGAAAGGGGTTGGATGGATAAACCTCTTGCGGGAGATCTCACGTCCTCCTTTCAGGGCCAGATGCCTGTCCTACACCCACTGGAGGAATGTGAGGCCTACTTAGAGAGGCGAGGTCACCTGCCCAAGGTCACACCACGAGGATGGGACCAGCCTTGCTCGTATTGGCTCCCTTTAGCTCCTCCTGGTGGAATTTCACAGAGTTCCAGGGCACAGGGCCTGGATCCAGAGGGTTGACGCTCACATCTCCGCCTGCATCTCCTGTGCCCGTTTCTCCCTGACGCTGTGGCAGTCAGGTGCCCAGCGGAGACTGACGCATCGTGACCCCTTTGCTGCTCCAGGCGGCGCTCTAGAGAAGAGCAGGTCTCTCCGGCAGCACCGCTGGGTGGGTCTCAATCGCCCACCTATGAGTGAGCAGCTGGGAGCATTTGTCCATTGTGCCACCTGGGCTCCTGGCGCCCCCGCACGTAGCTGGACCGCGTACAGTAAGAGGACACACCCCATTGGTGTGTTCTGTGGATTAAAGGATTTGATCTCCTTAGAGGGTTTAAATCCGATCTGGCACGTAATTGTTACTTTGTAACTGTGAGGGCAGTGGTGCAATCTTTGTCCTCAGTGTGGCATAGTGGCCTCTCCATGGGCTGCTCACTTGTAAGGCCAACAGTTCGAAACCACTATGGGAGCAAGAGGGGCTGTCTACTCCTGTAGCGTTAGCCTCGAAAACTCATGGGGCAGTTCTTCCACGTCCTGTAGGGGTCGCTGCGAGCCAGCATCGACATGGTAGCCGTGAGTTGGGTATTTTGGTTTGGTGCAGAAGGCCTGGGTTTGAGTCCTGCCAGAGGAAGCTTGTGGCCGATAGACAGGTTTCAGCGGAGCTTCTGGACAGAGCTGGACCGAGAGCAAAGGCCTGGAGAGCTGCTGCTAAAATCCAGCCAGAGAAGACCCTGCGGCTCACCGCGGTCCACTCCCTAGCCAGTCAGAGGGATGGCGCAGGCCTGGGGAAGCTCTCGGTTCTGTCGCCCGCGTGTGGACTTACGGAGTTGACGGCCGACTCCACGGGCAGCTAAAAACGATGACAAATAGTTGCTATTTTTTAAAAGTCAGTTTATTGGGGATTCTTATTCATATTGTAACAATCCATGCATCAATGATATCAAGCAAGCTTGTGCATATGTTGCCATCGTCATTGTGAAAATAGCTGTTGGCTTGAGCCCTTATTAAAAGCTCCTCTTTTTCCCCTCCCTCCCCTACCATTGCGAACCCTGGATCAATCATATATATATATCTTCTTTTTTTTGGGGGGGGCATCACTGCCCTCTGGTGGTGGGAGTAGGAGGCCCGGCCTTTGCTCCTGTGGAGCTGGAATTGAACCTCCATCCCAGTGGGCCGCAGTCCCGCGCACAACCACTACGCCACCGGGGCTCAGCCCATATATATATCTTTTCTTATCTCCAATAGTAGCTATTAATATTATTACTCTCCAGCTTTCCAGACCCACTCAAATGCCCTACCTGGTGACATCTGTCCTGATCCGGGGATGGGGTTGCCCCTTGCAGCTCCCTGGCTGCCCGTTTTCAATGCCTGATTTAAGAGATGTGAGTCCCATGCGGCTCCTCAGGACCAGGGTCAGGGCAAGGAGCCACCTCGGTTAGCCTCAGTGCAGAGCCGAGCTGTCTTGACCCTGACCCCCGCCCCAGGGAGCCTTCTTCCCTCTGGCCGAGAGCAACTGGAGCCTCCCCAACCGGGCAGTGGAGCCGCAGCTGCAGGAGGAGGAACGCATGGTGTACGTGGCCTTCTCAGAGTTCTTCTTCGACTCGGCCATGGAGAGCTACTTCCGGGCAGGGGCTCTGCGGCTCTCGCTGGTGGGGGACAAGGTATACCAGGGCCCTGATGGTGGTGGGAGTGGGGTGCAGGGCAAGAGAGGGCCAGGGACAGCTTCTGGTGACCTTGTCTCTCCCATTGCCTGCCCAGGTGCCCCACGATCTGGACATGCTGCTTCGAGCCTCCTACTTTGGGAGCATCGTCCTGCTGGTAAACACGGGGGAGGGAAGGAGGGATGTGGCCAGAGGTGGGGGCGAGGGGGGCGGTCCGGCTGCGTACAGAAAGCCTGGGTTCTTGCCCAGAGCAAGCCTTCCTCACTGCTGAGCGGTTTGCAGACGCGTGTAGGTGGGGTGCCAACTTCCAGTCCCTGTGTCTCCCACATTCCGTGGTGAAGATGGAGGTGGGAGGGCCTAGCTTTGGCTGTGGGGGAGGCTGTCCTGGGCCCTGGGAATCCTTTGGGCTTCCGATGGTCTCCTGGGAGGTGAGGGGCACAGGGGTCAAACATTTCCAAAGCGATATTTCAGTTGTCATGGAAGGACGCGCCCTGGCTTCAGTGTTGTGATGATGAGCTGAGACTTGAACTTGGCTTTGAATGTGAGCTCCCGGGTCTGCCTGGGGCTCTCTGATGGACAGCCCCACAGAGCGGTGAGGAGGAGGTGGGACGGGGTCACCACACGGGAGCCGCAGCTGGCCCACCGTCCTTTTATTTCTGTCTCTGGCAGCAGGCCGCCTTTATGGGCAGTCAGGAGCCTGGGCTGCTGGCAGCCGGCCTGCCTTGGACTCTGTATTTGAGTAACTCCCCAACCTCGGACACGTTCCTTCATCGCTATCCTCTCGGCCCCTCTCAAACGGGGGTGGCCACAGGACCTGCCTCGCCGCTCTTGTGAGGCTTGGAGCAGCGGGGACACATGGAGCATTTTGGGCCCCGTCTGGTGAAGGGGAGCCTTTGGCCAGTCATTGGCTACTGAGAGGAGACAGCCCACAGCAGCTTCGCAAAGAGGAAACGCATCCTGGCTGGGGTGGCGCGTGCAGGGGCCTGAGCCGGCTCTCCTGTCGTGACAGTCCAGCAAAGCTGAGACAAGGGCTAAGGCAGAGATGCAGGCCGGTCTGGGAGGGTTCTGGAAGCCAGACCAGGTAACATGCTGTGTTTGTCAGGCCCCAGGCTGCCCGAGGAAGGAGATCTGGGGGCACAGAGGTTACACACTGGCCTGCTAATCGCAAGGTCAGCAGTTGGAAGCCAGCAGCCTTTCCAGAGGAGAAAATAGAGGCCTTCTACTTCCTTGTAGAGTTACAGTCTCAGACACTCTCAGGGGCAGTCCTACCCTGTCCTACTGGGTCAGCATTGATGCGATTGCAGTGAGAGACTCTCAGAGAGCAGAGGCTACCTCCTCCCCTCTCCCGGAGGCCTCCGGAGCTGACAGGGACTGGGACCCCGACTCACTCTCGCCTCTGTCCCCAGAGTCCGGCAGTGCTGGACGCCCCGCTGAAGCTGGAGCTGCAGGTGACGGCACCCCCACGCTGCACCATCAAGCCGTCGGGAACCACCGTCGCTGTCACCGCCAGCATCACCATCGCCCTGGTCCCGCCCGACCAGCCTGAGGTCCAGCTGTCCAGGATGACCATGGTGCGGCCCCGGTGGGAGGGCTGCCTGGGGCCAAGGAGAGGTGGGCCGCGTCCCCCTGCCCTGTGGAACAGTCCCCGCTCTGTCCCCACAGGACGTCTGGCTCAGCGCCAAGATGGCCCTCCGGGGCAAGGCCCTGCGCACGCAGCTGGACCTGCGCAAGTACGACGTCGGGAAGGGCCCCGGGCAGCCCTCACCCTCCTCGAGCCTCCGTAGCTGCAGGCTGGTCCCACCTGCCCAGTAGAACCGGGGAACCAGAAGCCATCCCCGGGCGTCACTTTGCGTGTCCCTCTAAAAGCGGGCCTTCTCTCAGGCCCGAGGCAGGAGGTGCAGGCTGGCCTAGGGCGGCTCTGGTCAAAGCCCCAGCATCTCATACTGGCCTGGGGAGGCAGAGTGAAAGCAGGTGGCTTAAGCTAGGTGAGGCTAGCAGCTGCTTTCCAGGGCTGTGCAAGGAGGACTGGCCCTCACTCTTTGGGACCGACTGGGTCTCAGTCCCATTAGCCACACACTTCAAGTGCTTATTAGCCTCAGGGTCCCAAACCCAAATCCTATCAGTTCCGGTCCAGATGTTGGCACCCACCCACCGGGTCATCAGAGAGGAACTGTGACCCTCCAGGGAGAGGCAGAGATTGGTGATTGCCAGGCCTTTCCTCCCAGGCACCCGGGTGGGGTGCAGATGCAGAACAGTTCACAGGCAGCCCGCTCCGGGGAGTGGGATGAAGAAGCCCTGTGAGGTGAAGGGCTCCTCGCCCAGAGTCTGGCCCTGCCACCTACAAGCTGTAGGCAAACTACTTCACCTCTCTGGGCCTCATTTTCTTCCTCTTCCAAAGCACCCGCGATCAGAAGCGTGCCCGGGTCTGCTTGCTATCTGAAGGAAGGCAGCTGACATGTGGGACTCCTTTTGTGGTCCAGGGGCCGTTAACGGCTGTAACGTGCACGCGAGTGGTCCAGGCAGGGCGCCCAGTGGCGACACAAGGGCCTGATAGGTCTCACAGATGCGTGCCCCGTCTTACAGGGCTGCTCACTGTGAGTGGGTATCAACTCAAAGGGAGGGAGAGGGAGGGGCTGGAGCGAGGAAGCCTGCAGGATTAGTATTCGGCAGAGAATAAACACCACCTGGCTTTGTTCCTGAAAATTCACGGCATGTGCCGAGCTACCCACAGAAGTCTGGAGTGGAGGAAGTGCTCCTCAGAGATAGGGTAGCTAAGGGGTGGGGTGGGGGGGAAGGTGAGAGAGAGAGAGAGACAGGAGGACACGGTGTCTGGGAGGGGCTTCATCTGACTGGCAGGCAGGGTGGAGGGGAGCGTGCCTACTCCACACTTCTCTTTGCAGGTTTCGAATCTACTCGAACCAGTCGGCAATTGAGTCGCTGGCAGTGAGTA
>PVJH01015076.1:0-21267 GCA_004026705.1 Nesogale talazaci
TGTCCCCCCCCCCCCAGTGCCCCCTCTTCTCATTGCCTGTGTGCCTTGAACAAGTCACATGACTGGCAGTGCCTCAGTTTCTTCACCTGCAAGCTGGTCCCTAGTGCTGATTATCTGGGGTTGTCATGAGGGTCAGAGGAGAGGCAGGACTCAGTCTCCAGCCTGTATTAGAAGCTTGCATGTGGGAAATGCAGGTGCCCACACCAGGCCCCAGTGAGCTGTGTGTCAACTCTCGTGGTTTTGTGTGTGTTGGGATTTTCAGAGCCTGCTTTTCCAGAATAGGGGCCCTGGTGACGCAGACGTTACCTGTTGGGCTGATAATGCCATGGCCGGGTGGTGGAAACCACCTGCTGCCACTCCTCAAGAGAAAGATGGGGCCGTCTCAGAAACTCCCGGGGCCCTTCTTCCCTGTCCTAGACGGTCACTGTGCATTAGCAAGGACCCAGCTGAACGAAGTGGTTTGAATGTTTTTCAGAAGCAGATCACCATGCCTTTCTTCTGAGGCACCGGGGCCTCAAGCCGCCAACGTTTCGCTTTACAGGAGCGCAAAGGAACCCTGTGAGCAGGGGACCCACCCACCCCCACCCCACCCCACCCTGGGGCTGTGGACAAATACGTATTGGTGGTTATGACTTGTAATCTGCAGGGCACCAGGGAAGGTGGGTGTTCGGAGATGGTGCCCACAGCAGCAGCGCCTCGCCACCCACACCCAGGTGCTCCCCGCCCCCACTGGCGTGTACCCGCATGGGCAGCCCCCAGGTGCCCGGTCCTGCCATACCTTGTGGCTGCCAGGGTGGCATCGCTCTCCCTCCCGCCCCCGCGGGGTGCACATGCGCAGTCCGCGCAGCCACAGGCTGATGGCGCAGCAGGTCCCCGCCCCGCACTGCATGTCCAGCTCGCAGGCCTGTAGGAAGGAGACGGAGGGGTCAGCCGAGAGAAACTGGGGGACCTGTGAGTCCTCCTCTGGGGCGGAGGATGCTGTCTGCCTTTCAGCCTGCAGGGAGTGCAGGGCTCGGAGGGACGTCACTGCTCCTCGGAGGCCGCACTAGGGACCGCTGCTCCCCCCTTTGCTGGCCCGACTAGAAGAGGCACAGCAGTTTTAAGGGTGAGTCTCGGCACTTGGCCAAGGTCGGACACACCGCATACGCGCCATGGAGGCTGGCTGCATTTCATTGACTAAAGCGGAGAAGGAGACCGGACTCCCTGGTAGTTGTATGTCTCTGATAAACACCCTGGAGTTCTGGCGCGGTGCCCCGACTTGCTGCCCCTTCGCGGGGTCTTGGTAGCTTTCTCCATCACCTGATCCAGCAGGGCCCCAGGCACAGCCCCACCTTGACTCCCCTCCCTGGAGGAGGGGCTGCTGTCACACCATTGTCCTAAATTGCAGACTGGAGCCAGCCGGGTCAAGCAGTTAGACACCGGGGCTGCCTCTCACCCTATTCCAGCCACTGTTGACGTCATTCGATCACATCCTCTGTCCCGTCTCTCTCTGTCTCTCATTGTTCCTTTCAATGGGTCTCTTTGAACGCTGTTCTCTGAAGAGGCTTCCCGCCTCTCTCCAGGGCAAACATTGCTCTTGCCCGGTGGCTGAGGTTAACCCGGTGTCTCTCACTGGGGGATCTCCCTAGCGGGGCTCCCAGGCCACGCTCCCCCAGAGCTTCAGACTAGATCATGGGGGAGAGCCCTCCCGGGCTTATGTTCAAGACGTCTAATTCACCCAAACAATTGTATTCGTGCCTTGGGTCTCAAGCACATTGCCTTTAATATTTGTTCCTTTGAACTCAGCCGCGTGCCTTTAAAGCCACAGAAAGAAGTGTCTCTTTCTGCAAACAGTCAAACTAATCTGATTCTAGGAACTGCTTGGCGTTTCTCAACACTTCTGTCTCTATGGGGAGAAAAAAAGTTGGAGGGGGTTTCAATAAAAGTGAACTTCCCACCCATAAATAAATGAAATAGAGTGAACTTCCCTCCTTTTGTCTAGCGGCTTTTATCTGGGGAGAGAGGATTCTGTTTTATTAAGGAGACATCCACTGTGCCAACATGACGTGTGCCCCAGATGACAGTGCCCTCGGCTAAACCGTCTCTGGTTTTAGGGACCCACATTCCGGGGCTCTAGGGTGCCCCACTGCGTGGGGCTCATGTGACTGGAGGTCAGCGTGGTGCTGGTGAGCTGAGTGCTGACGGAGGCGACACTGGACCAAAGGCCAACGCCTCTCCCCTGCTCTGACCAGAACTGGCCACCGAGTGGAAACAAAAACGCAGCAAAGGAAAGGGACGTCCCCAAGAGAAAGCAGAGGCGAACCGGACCCACTAACTGCTAATAAGCTTAGCTGCCTTTAATGGGGTCAATGTGTTCTGCAAATTCACTTGGCCTGCAGTCTAGACAATACATGAAAACTGAAGTTCAACACCAAAGGCAAATTAAGCAAACAAAGGGAACCATCTCTTGCTGTCGAGGGGGTCCTGACTCTTGGTGACCCGGTCGGGCCGAGACGCACAGGGTGGACCAGGCCAGGTGGGGTCACCTGTGCCGGAGGTGACCGGCCTCATCTTTCTCCCCCAAAATGACCCATGAAAGGGACCTGCCTGCCTTTCGACTGTCAGCCATGCCCTTTGCCTGCCCGTCACCAGGACTCCTTGAAAGATGGATGAGGGAGGACTGATTGACCTTCGCAAAGAACTCCCTATGACGCCATGAGAACTCCTGGGCCCAGCGCTGAAAATGAACAATGGCCATGCGCTCCAATCATGCATTTTGTAAAAGGATCTGATTTCCACGCAGCCTCTCCCAAGGCAGAGGCAATTTAGTAGCGGGTGGGTCAGCTGAGCCCAAGAGCTGTGAAATCCAGTGCCTGTTGGCTAATGCCCCTCCCCCCCCCCCCCACATCTCTTTGGGGGAATTGTGGGGCGTCGAGCCCAGAGAATTGCCCACTTTGACCCTTTGTTCACAGCCCGGGCCATCCCAGTCACCTTCCCCCACCCAAGGTTTAAGAGCGTGTTCGACCACTTACCCCGGTGATCACAGCACCATCAGAGAAAGCTGCGAGGAGGAGTATGAAGACGAGGAGTGCCGTCCTCATGGCCACCGGGGTGCGTGCAGGCAGACCGTCCGTCTGCCCCGCTGCCTCCCGCTGCCTCCAGAGCGCGCAGCCTCCTGCCTGCCTGGGGAGCTGCAAGGCCAGGCACTCCCGCCTCCTCCTTCCTCCCAGATTTATATGGCTGGCCCAGGACTGCCGATGTTCTTCTCGGGCATACCGAGACCAGGAGGAGACCCGAGTCCCTCAAGTGAGGGCATCAAATCACCCTCCGAACCAATAGACGCGAGCGCTCCGGGGGTTCTGACAGCCATACGGAGTCTCCCAAGATCGTAGAGGTTCCGCGCCTTCTATTGCCTTTTCAGTCAATAGTCCTCTCTGCCTCCAGCGCATACTTCTCTCCTGCTTAGGTAATGAAGGAAGAGATTTACAACGTGGTCATTTATCCTTCTGTGCATCAAGCCATACCGCTTGCAGGATGATAGGTTGCAGTCCCCCCCCAAACCTGTAGAGGTGATCTGGGTACTCCGCGCAGGCTCCGTGCGTGTGCGGGATTCGGGGCAGGGGCACAGACACACTGGGTGAGGTCCTGTGTAGCAAGACAGCTGAAATTCCAGTGGGAGACAGGAGATAGCCAGAATGTACTGCCGGCTTTGAGGCGTTTTATGTTCCCTGCTGGTACAGTGACGGAATTGCTCCTTTACGGACTCTGAACAAACACCAACAGGTATCATTGCAGACAGAACTCACAGGGCCTGTGACCCGCCAGCCCTGCAGGGTCCGTATTCTCTCAAGCTGGGGTGCCACTACAGGTGCCAGGAGCCGCTGGGGCTCATCATGAGTGCAGCCTCGCCTTTGAAGGGCCTGGGTCAGAGGCGCTGAGGCCGGTGTCAAGGGAGGCTGAGTTTGGACTCGGTGCCTCCTGCCGGGCAGGGGAAGGCCTGGGTTCAGCCTTCTTCACACAAGACGACGTAGTGAAACTGTGTGGGCTTTCCTGTTGCTGTGGTTCGATGCCCTGAGAACCGTCCTGACCCCTAGAGGCCCAGGTGACTCCGGGTGACAGAGTAGGACTGCCCACGTGGGGGCTGTGGTCTAGGTGGTGGCGGCGGAGTGGCTCTGTGTTGGCCTGCTAGCTGTAAGGCCGGTCGATAGCAAACACCAGCAGTTCAGCAGGAGGAAGATGGGGTTTCTACCTCTTCCCCCCCAAAAAAAGAGTTACAATGAAGGCTTTGGGTCACAGGGTGTCAGTCCCAACTCCAGAAGAGAGCGGAGACAGAAGCTGTCAGCCCAATCCTATGAGGGGCTGGACAAAAGGTCAGGCATGGGGGCAGGATGTGATTAAAAAAAAAAAAACCCTCCACACACCAAAGGCTCAGGTGAGCCACCCTATTGGGCAGCACTCTGTGCACGTGGTCACACATGGTGGCCCTGCCCATGACTCTGTACCCAGAGCTTCACATGTGGACCCTGGGGCCCCAACTCTGCCCGCGGTGTCACTTCCCTGCGCTGATTTTAACCCTTCATCATGCACTGTCACCCTATGCCTAACAGCCTCCATGAGTCTTTCTGGTGAATTCCAAGCCCTAGTGGTCAGGGGGGGCCCTCCCTCCAAACTTGCAATTAGTGTCACAAGACTGATCTTACGTGGACAAAGCACACACCTGCTAAACTTCACAGGCTGACTCTCCCAGCTAACCCCACACAGGTTAACCACCTTACTTAACCCAGCTAGTTGAACTCTCCCACAGTTCACCCAGAACCAGGTCCCAGGAGCCTTTCCCAGACACTCCAGCTTCTCTCCAGAACACTGAATGCCAGGATTTCCTAAGGCATGTTTTGCAATATGTTAATAGAAGTTGCATTCACTCATAAATAAATAAAAGATGCCTCAGGCCAAGAATGTGTAAGTCCTAAGGTATACACATTAAGCTGCTATCTCACTGCAGAACTTCTCAGGACCTTTCCTGACTTACCACAGCTCGGCTCCCAGGTGTCCCCTTCCTCAGACAAGTGGCGAGACAAGTTACAAGTTACGGCAGGCTACACTTAACAAGAGTCTGTTTTTTGTATGGTGGTTTTGTTTTGTTCTACATCCTGTCATCCGTCAGATGTACTATACATAACGTTTTGTATTTTAGTGTGTAATTTGCTAGGGCCTTGGTGGTGTCATGAGTTCCATGCTGGGGTGCTAACCTCAGGGTCCGCAGTTCAAACCCACCAGGAGCTCCTCTGGAGGAAGGAAGACTTTCTGCTCCCGAAAAGTTTGATCACCTCAGAACTCTCTAGAGGGTCACTCTGAACTGGAATCCACTCGAGGCAGTGGATTTAGTGGTTTGTCCTTCTGGTACCAATCCCCAAAGACAAATAAGGGCAGGTTTACAAAGATAGGGATAATAAGAGGCACTATGAATGAAATCTAAATAACTATCTAGCTTATGTCACCACAGAGTGGTTAGAAGGAAACGCCATCCTCAGTCAGAGACTCCCTCTAAGTGTGTGCTGAAAGCCTCAAAAGAAAGACGCGAGTTGTGGCATTTCCGAACACATTTGTCCACCACACCCCAGCAGTGGCACCAGGCACTTCTGAGCGCCGAGAGAAAGGAATTAGCACAGCAGCTAAGAGTTAAGTGTCCACTGAGCCCTGGCGGCATCGTGGTTGTGTGTGGGACTGCGGCCCACAGGGTTGACGGTTCAAATCCAGCAGCAGCTCTCCAGGACAAGGCGGGGCTTTCTACTCCCACCAGGGCAGTGATGCAGGGGAAAAAAAAAAGAGTTAGATGTCCAGAGACCGACACTCTTAACTTCTCACAGCAGATTGCTCACTGACGCCCTGCCCTTGAGAATGGAGTTCTGTGGCCTGCCCATGTTCAGTGGCCTCGTGTGTGGAGTGGGGACAATAATGCACTCACATCGTGATTCTCTGCGGGCCCAGCCTGGTGTGTGGTCACCGGCGTAGTCACTGAGGTACTGCTATCTTCAAGGTCTTGTTCTTCGTGCTGGGAGGATCCACCCAGCCGACCAAGTTCACTGCCCTTGAGTCCGTTCTGACTCTGGGGAGAACTGTCCCCCTGTGGTTTTCTGAGCCTGAAACTCGTGACAGGAGGCAAAATCCTTGAATTTCTCCCTGGGAATAGCTGGTGGTTTCAAAGTGCTGAGTCTGTGGTTGCAGGCCAACGCATAACCACAACACCACCAGGGCTCCTCCTGGGAAGACCGCCACGCCCCCACAGAACCTAACTGCTAGTGGGAGAGAACTGCATTGGGCACACCGATTTAGGACGAGGCAGCCAGGTGTGCTGTGTGCCAGGCAGGAAGACAGCAGAGCCCGGTGGCAGGGGGTGTTTTAAATGGAGTGAGGGGCCCTCTGAGGAGATGGAGTTGGAGCAGAAACCAGATGAAGTAAAGACGTGAGCTGTGCTGAGCCCTGCTGGGAGAGCCAATGCAAAGGCCCTGTGGCAGGCCCTTCTAAGAGCAGTGAGGAGCACAGTGACCCAGTGAGGGGCTGCAACAAGGCTGCAGGCTCCTGGGCTGTGCCTTGCAAGCCTTTTAGGGCCAGCCAAGACCTGGACACGAGGAGAAGGGCGTCCTTGGAAGTCTTGGAGCAGGGGAGGGCAGGGCTCTGGATGGAACTGATGTGTTAGAGGGATCCTTCTGCCTCCAAGTGAGGAAGTAAGTGAAGGAACACAGGTGGAGTGCTGGCCTCGGACCGCATTTAAGATCACCTGGCAATTTTTATCACAAACAGATAAGGCCTGTTTGCCTTGGTGGGACACTCTGCCTCTAAGACAAGACAAAGTCTACCTACTCCTTGGATTCGAACCACTAACCTTTCTCTTAGCAGTGAGCGCATGCACCATGCGCACCACCCAGAGACTCCTGAAGAAGAAAGACGCCCTAGAGAGAAGGCAGCATTTTCCCCCAGGTGCTGGGGCACAGGGAGGGGCTCTGTGGACTTCAGCTGTCCTGCACTGACTATCCCCATCTCAGAGAGGTCGCCTTCCAACCTGGGCTCGTGGAATGCACTGAGATCCTCAGGCTCCCACCCTCCCCTCCGTGCACACACACACAAGACTAATTGCGCTGTGGTGATGAATGGTTGGAAGAAATGCTGTCGCCAGACAGAAAACCAATAACGTGGATGGAAAGCATTTTATTTCTCTTGGAAGCTGGTGTTGGCGGGAACGCCAGTTGAATTAGAGAAGGGTGAGGGATAGAGGGCGACTGCATGGAAATCCCCAAAGAGATTTTGGGTTGCTCTGGACGCAGGTCATTCTGGCTCTTTCTATCCAATAATTCAGAAGCAGAAATCTATCTAAAGGAGGGTGAGAACTCTTTCCCTCCTAGGAGGTCCCAACCACTGAGTCTCATTGCTCTCTGGACTTTAGAGCAGTCCTCTTCCGGTCTACAGGTGGATATCAACATTGCTCCCGGTGCTCTTTGACCCCAACCAGGGCTGCTTGTTAGCGGGACCGAAAAGGAGAGTGGGAGAAGACACACATCCCTCTCGAATCAACAGTAGCCAAAGGCAAGGGAGAGGCAGGAACTAGAGATGCGTGAGAAGGGGAGAGTACAGGAGCTCCGGGGTGGCAGACTGCCACATCGTTCTCCTGGGGGCAGCTGTGTCTTCAAACTGCCGGCCTTTTGGTCATCAGCTGAGAACTTAATGATTGTGCCATCCGGGCTTCTTGGAATACAAAGAAAGGATGCCCAAATGTGCAATTCCCTGAGTTGGAAAAGAAGGGGGGGGGGCGGGGTCAAATTCGTTTTACATATGGGAAAGGATGGAATGCTATCCCTGCCAGACAAGGCCGATCCATTTCCTCTGCCCAGATGTGTGTTCTGTTACAGACGTCTAAAAGCATTATCCAGAGAGTCCTCGGCCCTGAGACTGTGGTGAGGTGACGGCCCCACGGACAAGAGAAAACACTAGCCCTGTGCCCTCGTGACAGTGGTGTGTTTGCGCTCATCTCATCCCTGATCCTCCACTGTACCAAGCAGGAGGCAGTTTCCCAAGCTCCCTTCTCATTACAGGCCCAAGGGACCAGAGACCAAGGCATCCACAAGGTTCAAAATTAGCATTTACAACAAATAAAATGGAGGGGGAATTACATACAATTGTAAAGCAATAAAGATTACAAACCAGAGGACATCCACGCAATATTGGGAATCATAGCTTATCCGAGTTGCACATGACATTAATCATAGTACAGAAGACTTCTAACACAGGATTGAATAGAAGGGGTAAGAGCAGGCACCCTTGTCTGGATCCTGAGTTCCATTAAGTATAATGTCGATGGTTGGATTCTCGAATGTGTCCTGAACAATTTCCCTTCCTTCCATTCCAATCTTCTTTGGAATTTTTAATCACTCCACTCAGTTGATTGTGACTGGTAGGCTAAAACATAATAGTATACAGACAAAAACAAATAATGCTTAAGAAGGAAAAGACCCACCACAACATTCATAAAGCCAGAGATAACATTTCTGCCATGGAACCAGTAAGAGATACTTGCACCCAGCACGTGTTCAGGTCCCGTCTCTAGTGGGGTCAGCTGGCCAAGTATCAAGGTCGATCCAGCATACTCAAGATGGCCATGGTCTCCGTCTGTGAGTAAGGCTGATGGAGACTCTTGCCTGTGGCTAGAGTGGCCCTGCCAGTGGCTCAGCCTGACCAGATCCTCTGCAGATGGGCTGTCAGGGCTTTTTCAGATGTAAGGTTTTGGATCACTGATCCAATCTCTTATTCTGGGTCTGTTGAGACTTTCTATCTTCTCTTGAGACAGGTTAGGTAGATTGTGTGCTTCTAAGAATTGTTCCCATTTCTTCTAGGGCTGCTGTGAGTCAGCATTGATTCAATAGCTATGAGGTTTGTTCTGTTTTTGTTTTCTTTTTCTTTTGGTTTATCCCATGTGTTACAATTGGTCATGATACAAGGACGTTATGCTCTGCAGAGCCCTCATTCTTGCAACACCTGGATGCATATACATCTGTAGGTGGGAGGTCCTGCTTGCTTGGATGGACGCCCACAGGTGGAGCAGGCATGGAGTTTGCCCAGCTGTGACTTGGCTCCCACAGGTGTCTCTGCCTGGCTGCTCCTCACCAAGTTGAGTGTTGCAGCAAGAGTCACAGGTGCATCTCCTGCAGCAGCTGCTGGAGCTTATCAGCCCAGCTGTCCGGTGAGGTGGTGCCTGTCAGGAGACGCTGGTCCGCAGTTGCTCCATTCTATCCCTGTGACATCCCATGCTGACAAAGCTTATCAGCGCTGTTTGTTGAGCTGCCAACCAATGACAGGTGCAAATCTGCAGACCCCCGAGGCTCTCGACACTGACAAGAGTCAGAGCAGCTTGTGCACGATCACTTTGATATACACGTAATGAATATATCAAACACATATCTAGGCCTGCCTCATAATGTACTTCACTTGTGCTTGAGAGAGAACTTGTTTTGTTGCTTAGAACTCCACGGTTTGTGACAATCCTGCAGTGAGCAAGTCTATTAGGATCCCTTTCCAACAGCCTGCTCACACTCTATCTCTCACCCTTCTTTATAACTCTATTCTGGCATCACAGGTCCCTCCCAGGGCACTGGACTTCCACTCATTACAATCGTCACACAGAACTCGCCGACAGTGCTCAGACTGTAGAGTTTACTGGGGGAAGTTTAACAGGTTCGTTGTTGAGTTGGGGCAGTTCCTTCTCAGTTGGGGTCCACAGGCAGGGCTCTCCCTGGTCTTCAGCCTCTTGTCCTGGCCCCTCTCCTGCTCTGGCAATGTCACAAAGCTCTTGGAAGGGTGCCAGTAAGTGCCCAAAGTGCATACCACTCCACTATAACCCCTACGAGCCAGCCTCCTGCCCCCAGTCAGCTTTGCTTTCTCCGCAGGCTGGAAAGGCACCGTTCTGTCTCAGGTTCAGGTGCCTGGTTCTGCCCCTTCTCCACCGCCATTCCTTTGGGGTCAAAGATGGCTCCAGGATTAAGAGATTCGATGTGCGGCAATCTGACAGTGAAACATCCCATTTTCTGCTTCTGAGATGGCGGATTTAATATTCTGCTGCTTAATTTACATGTTTTGTATATTTTTCCAGACTTTCGCGTTATCGATGTCTAGCTTCATTCCATTGCAGTCAAGGAAAATCATTGTACACTTTAAATCTCTAAATCCACCAAGACTTGCTTTGTAACCTAAAATGTGATCTATCCTGGAGAATGATCTGTGTGCACTAGAGGTGAAGGCATATTGTTATGGTTTAGGGTAAAGTGTTTTATATGTGCTGGTTAAGTCTACTTATAATGTCAGGTATGTCTTTGGTTACTTTGATTCCAACTGTATAACTGGGTTTCAAATGTTTGCAAGACTCTCTGGTCCTACTAGTAGAAGATGTAATTAAAGAGACAATGCTATTTACTAAGCATCAAATAAAGTCATTATATTAGTCAGCCCTCTCATCTGTACTTCAGTTTGTCATACTGTGGTGGTTTGCATGTTACTATAATGTAGAAAGCAATGCCCACGACAGACACAGATTTCAGTAAAGCTTCCAGACTGAAACAAGTGAGTGGGCTGATGAACTCCTCCTGAAGATTAGTCAAGGAAAACTCTATGCCTTACCACAGGAAACTTTCCAGTGCAATGTTGGATGCTGAGTCTTCTGGGCTTGGAGGCACTCCAGTATGCAATGCCTGAGTGGATTCAAGCATCACCACTTACCAAGATCAAGCAGATCAGGAACTGTCTTGTTCTGTTGTCATAAGTTGAAGCCAGATTGACAGAAACTAACAATAACATAGCTTCATAAATGCCACGAATGACCTTTGCAAGAGAAGCCATAGGCATTAAAGAGTACATACATAAAGGAAGGCATAGACTAGGGCATGGTTGAGAAGAATACATATTATACAGGCGTTAATTCCATAGAAGCAACATGCCAGATCTATAGAATCTATAGGAGTCCAATAAACTTTCTCGTGGGATATTTGATGTAACTTGAAAGGGATTTTAAAACCTACATGGAAAAACAAAAGGCAAGAAAATCTAGCTCACTTCTAAGGAAGAGAAACAGGAAATGAGTGCAGGGCTGCAATCTCTAGGACAGCGCAACACTGACACAAGGAGAACTAACTGGACCCGTAGAAAGAAAAGACCAGGAAGAGATTCTCACACGTCTGTGGAATTTTGATATCTGAGAAAAGTGGCATGTCATAAGTGGGAAATGTTCAATAAATGGAGCTGGACAAAATGGCTTTACATATAGAAAAGTATGAAATGATTTCCCTATTGTTATGTGGCTAGCTCTCAGGGAGTCGGCTCCCCTTCGTGATCGAGCCTCCATGGACAACACTGCCTAGCCCTGTGCCAGCGTCACAATTACTGGTAGGTTTGAGCTCACTGTGAAAGCCCTTATGTCAACCCATCTCATCAGAGGCCTTCTTTTTCTCTCACTCTCGACTTCTCCAACCATGAAGTCTGCTTTGAGGCACTAGTCTTTTCTAATAATGTGTCCAAGGTCCACGAGACACAGAAACATGCTGGCTACACTTTCCCAAGACAGATTTATTTGTTCTTTTGGCATTCCTTGATACTTTCAACATTTTTTGCCACCACTGTAATTCAAATCCTCAATTCTTCTCCAGTCTTCCCAGTGAAAACACCTTGCCTTGTAAAATATCAAGTGCATCTTATCCCTCACAGTGACCTCTTTGACACTTCAAACAAGTCTGGTACAGCTAAATTGTCCAATGCAATACATCATTTGATTTCTTGACTGCTGTTTCCAGGAGAGTTGATTGTGGATTCAAGTAAAATGATTTCCCCCCCAATAGTTTCATTATCATCATAATTCACATATACAATTCAATAGAGTTCAATCACATTAAGGAGAGTTGTACAATCATTGCAACAATCGGTTTTAGAACATTTTCTTCATTCTTGTACTTATGGTTATCACGCCATTTCCCCCAACCTCCCCTACTATATCCTCAAGGCATCACTAATCTAGTTACTGTCTCTATACATTCACCTATCCTGAAGCTTCTATACAGAAAAAAAAATTTTAAACAAGCAAACAAACTAAAATACTAACAAAACAGCAAAGTAAAACAGATACAAACCTCAATTGAAAACAAAGCAAAACTATTACAAACTAGAACAAGACCTCCCTTAACACAAGAACACGTTTGTTCTAGTAAACTGGTACTCTTTGACACTCACCTTCCCATCACAATCGCTGAAGACAAAATGGGTGCATAAGCAAATGTGGTGAAGAAAGCAGGTGGTGCTCAGCTATCAAAAGATATAGCTTCTGGGGTCTTAAAGGCTTGAAGTTAAACGAGCAGTCATCTAGCAGAAAAGCAAATAAGTACACATCGAAGAAGCACAGCAGCCTATGTGATAATGAGGGGTTGATCAGGTATCAGATATCAAAAGGTCTGAAACAAACAATTATAAAGCCCATCTGTAGATAATTGGGCACCCTCCCACAGAAGGGTTACAAGCAAGAGAAGATTGAACCAGCAGCAACAACACATATAGCATTCCTCTAATTCCTGAATGCTTCTCCCCCTCCGTACTCAGTTCTACCTTCCAAATCTGGCTAGACCAGAGTACATACATTGGTAGAGATAAGAACTCTTGACACATGGAATTCAACTCTTGACACTCCTGGAAGGAACAGTAGTGGGAGCAGTGATGTCATGAAGATAGGGGGATGGTGGGTGGAGAGAGAAAAGGAAACCTATCACAATTATAGCCCCCTCCCTCACCAGGAGGACAAATAACAGAAAGTAGGGGAAGGGAGCCATCAGACAGTGTAAAACACGAAATGACAGCAATTATATCTAATTGATCAAGATTTCACAAGGGTGGGAGGTGGGGAGGTTGGAGAACAAAGGGGAGCTGACACCAAAGACTCAAGTAGAAAGAAATTGCTTTGGAAATGATGATGGCAACATAAGTACAAGTGTGCTTAATACTATTGAATGACAGATTGTTATAGAATTTGTAAGAGCCTCCCCCCCCTCCGCAATAAAGTGATTTCCTTAAAAACACATATTGGGGGAAGTATGAGAGGCTGATGCCGGGGGGCTGGGAGATGCAGAGGATGTTTTGAGGGTGAGGGTGGCGGCGGTTGTGCAGGTGTGGTATGCAAGCAATTGATGTATGTGTTCATCGTGATGGGGGTTGTTGAGCCCCCAATGAAATGATTTAATTAAAGAATACATATATTAAAAACTAGAATAAATTTTAATGAATCATAAGGGAACTCAAATGATAAGATACTAAATTTTAACCTAGTTGCATCTTCAACAGTGCTCTTTGTCTGATAACAAAGGTATTCACATCCCTCAAATATGATTGGAAGGGATTCACCAGAGACTTCATCCAGGTGTGGATCCCAACAATGGATTTGGGGCTTTCACTGCCATCCATAGCCTTCTGCAAGCCAGGAGTTCACCGTTTAAGCTCTGATACTAATCCCTCTTTTAGATCTCGATTCTATTATTTACAGTCCTTGGAACACACAGTCTGGCATGCTTCTTCCAGGTAGACTTAGTAGAGACATCTCACTTAAATGGCTGCTTGTTTGAAAACAAGCCTTTCAGACCAAAATGAAATTTTTGACTCCAACCTTTTCTCTGTGTATTGTGATCTTGTCCAGCTTTGAAGATTTCATTTTCTTTACATTGAAGTGTAATCTACACTGAAGGCTGGAATCTTCTATCCTTAGTAAGTGCTACAGTCATTTTTACTGTCGGCAAGCCAGGCTGTATAATCTGCCTATCAGAGGATGTTAACGAGTCCTCCTCTGATCTCCATCAGTCTTGCCTTGATCGTCCAGCACCCCGATGGTTTGTTCAACATAGAGATTGACTAAGTCTAGTGAAAGGCTTCAATCTGACGCCCAGCCCTCCTGATTTTAAAGTACGAAACATTGCCTTACTTTTTTCTGACAACGGCCTCTTGGGCTGTGTGGCTATCACTTAATCTGGTGTCAATTTGAGGATTAAGAGTGTAGGCGTGGAGTCTAGCCTGCCAATCTGGAGATAGCCAGTGAGACTTCTGTGTGGGCTTGGACTTCTGAGAATTATGGGAAATCTGGCCATATTTCCCCTTTGGAGGTGAGAGACTCACTACTCAGTCCTTTGGAAACACTTTACTGACAATACACAAGGCTGACTCCCTGTGAGATGTCCCAGAGGAGAAGCTACATGGGCTTATCCCAATGGAACTAGATCTCTAGCTGGAAAAGCCTTGTAGAGACCCTTGCCACCACTGAGATGCTTCTACTGCTGCTGGATACACAAGACTCTGCACCCACCGACCTTGATTGTCTTAGTGTCATTGCATGTGCATTGTGAGTCTGAGGTGGATTTATAAATTGGCATCGGACATATGGGTTAATATCAGACTTATGACCAGGGACTGAGCTGGGCTGGGATGTTTTCTCAATGTTCAATTGCTCTTGTATATAAACCTTTTTCTTATA
The DNA here is from genome assembly GCA_004026705.1 of Nesogale talazaci. Taxonomy (NCBI): domain Eukaryota; kingdom Metazoa; phylum Chordata; class Mammalia; order Afrosoricida; family Tenrecidae; genus Nesogale; species Nesogale talazaci. The sequence goes on from PVJH01015076.1 coordinate 14,516, forward strand.
TACATGTGAGTGTCTATGGGTTTGTTTCTCTAGTCTACCCACACTAACACAGGCTGTGTATGGTTCTAAATAAGTACATTTCTTCTCGAATTCCCATTCTTGATAATGTCACTCATCGTTTATGATGACCCACAGTTGAATACTTTGGCAGAGTCCATTAAACACAGGTAAACATTTTGCTTGTCTTCTGTGCATTTAGCAAGACCCATCTGACATCAGAATGATTCTCTCTCCTTCCATGTCCTCTTCTCAATCCAGCTTGAATTTCTGGCAACATCTGTAGATGCTTTACTGCAACCATTTTAAAATTATCTTGAGCAGAATTTTACTTTCATAAAACATTAATGATATTGTTTTATAAGTGTTATATTCTATTGGGTCACCTCATTTGGGAATGGGCACAAATGAAGATCTTTTTTGGCTGGCCAGGGAGTTGTCTTCCAAATTTCTTGGTATGGAGCAGTGAGTGTTTCCAGTGATGCCCCATTTCAATTGCAATTCCATCAATTCTTGGAAGCTTGTTGTTCAGTAAAGCCTTCCGTGTAGCTTATACTTCTCCCCTCCATATGTCCTTGATCATATGTCTGCCTCCTGAAATAGTTAAATATTGAACAGTTATTTTGGAAATAGTAGCTTCATGTATTTTTTGCATCTTCTTTGGATAATTCCTGAAGCATTGTTCAATATTTCCCATGGCAAACCCTTAATATTGTAACTTAAGACTGGGTTTTTGTGGGGTTTTTCTTCTGTTCTGTCAGTTTGATACATGTTGAACATATTCTTCTCGTTTGGTTTACTAACTCCAGGTCATTGCTCCATTGATACCCCACTGGGGCCTCATAAATCCGCTTCAGACTAGAGAAACAAACTCGTAGACACTCATGTGTATGAGAAAGAGGTTTACATAAAAGAGCAATTGAACAGTGAGAAAACATCCCAGCCCAGTCCAGTCCCAGGTCATAAGTCTGACATTAGCCCATATGTCTGATACCTATCTATAAGTCCACTTCAGACTCACAAAGTATATGCAATGACACCAGGACAGTCACAGGCCAGGGGGTGCAGAGTCTTGCGTATCCAGTGACAGTAGAAGCATCTCATTACTCTTAATCCTCATAGTCAATGTGGTAGTTCCTTTTCAGCCTCATTCCTAAATCCATTTACATTGCTTGGAATTAAAAAAAATTCTAATTATGAATTAGAATTTGCAAATTTACAGAGTAGATCATCAGTTTTACATTGAATACTCCATACACATTGTGTTTCAACTCATCCATTGCGGTCTCCCCAAGGTAACCTCAGATCCCACTTCTCTGTGTTTCCTGTTTCCATCCCTCCTCTTTCCTAATCCTCAGAATTTTGTCCTCAGATAAATGCTACCCTTTTGATCTTAAACAGTTGATTGTTCTTTGTGTGTGTGTGTGTGTGTGTGTGTGGCATCATTGCCCTGGGGCGCTAGGAAGCCCAGCCTTGCTCCTGGAGAGCTGCTGCTGGATTTGAACTGTCAACCCAGTGGGCCGCAGTCCCGCACACAACCACTAGGCCACCAGGGCTCAGCCAGTTGATTGTCTAAAATGGGGTAAGCTCAGATCCAGACCTGAAGGAGATGAATGGTTATAGTCTTAGAAATTCTACCAGTCTCTTTGAAGACTTTGAGTTCTGCTCCACATTCTCTCCCATTCTGCCTGGGCCCCTTTCAGGGCAGTTGATAGAGGTAGCCAAGCACCATCTAGTTCTTCTGATATCAGGGTGTGGGGGTTGATGTTTGCCCGACCCATTAATCGATTGGCCTAATTATCCCCAGGTGTCTTTCAACCCCCATCTTTCGTCTTTCCTCTAGGTGAGAGGAGACCAATACCTGCACCTTAATTGACTTCTCACAAATTTTTAAGACCCAGTTACGACTCACCAAAGTAGGATGTAGAACATTGAGTTTGTGAACATGGCATCATGCCCATCAAACTTGATGTGCCGAGACTTTGGTTTGCCTAAGATTCTTAGCTGCAAATAACAGAACCCATTCTGGTTGGCTTTAACAGAAAAGGAATTTAATGAAGCCTATTAAATAACTCATTAAATTGCTGTTTGTCTTGAGAAACAGGATGGGACTATGCATACAAAAACAATACCCAGAACCACACCACAGAAATGCCCCAAACCAGATCTTCTGTTGTCATCTCAGCCCATCCCCTGGAGCCTCTTTATTCTCCACTGCTTAATTCTTGCAGAAGTTTCACATGGGTTGTCTGACTGCAGAATCCAGGTCAGGAAACTGCATCTTTTTTCAAGGGAAGCCGGGAAATCACTGACACAGAACTCACAGGGACGTATTCAAAGTTAGTGAGCAGGTGAAAGTCACACTAGCCCATGGTCACCCTCTTTCTCACTTGTTCTCTGCTTCCAACAGACTCTGTAGTCTAATCTGGGAGTGATCCCAATCCCTGAGTTTACCCTGCACTCATTAGTCATCGAACCCTATCGCTTTGATCTTTATCATCCACATTAATATCTACCCAACTGGTCCCTTTTCCAGGTGCCTGTCTACTTCTTTATCTGTCCCTTTGAATCCCAGGGTTCCAGGATTATTATCCATATTTGCCCCATTTGTTTGTTCATGGCTTTGTTGAATCTGGGAAGCTAGTCTACCGGGTCCAATGGTTACCTGTGAGCTCATCTTCTAAAAAGGACTCTCTTTCATTTTCCATGTGCGGAGATCCAATTTTCTCAGCATCATTTACTGAAGACATTTCCTTCCCCATATCCTCAGCACCCTGGTCATTGACTGGCTGTGTGTGGATTTATGTCTGAACACTCAGTTCCATCCCATACATGTATGTTTCTAGTGTTATACCAATACCAGGCTGCTTTGATGACTGCCACTGTATATTTTAATATCAGAAAGTGGGGATCACCATCCTGGGCTCTTCTATTTCAGCATTATTTTAGCAAGTTAGAGCCTCTTGCTTTTTCATATAAAGTTGAGGAATGGTTCCTCTCTTTCTGTAAAAAAGGCTGTTGGATCGGGCTGAACCCTGGTGGCGTAGTGGTTGAGTACGGGACTGTGGCCCACTGGCTTGGCGGTTCAAATCCAGCAGCTGCTCTCCAGGAGCAAGGCTGGGCCTCCCACTCTCACCAGAGGGCAGTGATTGATGCTCCCCCCTCCCCCAAAAGAAAAAAACAGAAAAGGCTGTTAGATCAAGATTAAGATTGTGTTGAATCTAAGGTTCACTTTGGATAGTATTGACATATTTTGGGGGGTGACATCTTAACAATATTAAGTCTTCCAATCATGTCATGATCATGAATCATCTTTCCATTTATTTAAGTCTTAAATATTTTTCAGTAGTGTTTTATAATTTTCACTGTATAAGTATTTCAAATTCCTGATTAGCTTTATTGCTATATTTCTTATTATCTTAGCTATTTTTGAAAGTAGAATTGATCAGAGGGCAGTGATCCCCAAAAAACAAAAAAAGAAAATAGAATTGTTTCCCTAACTTCCCCTGCCAATTTCTCATTGGTGTTGTTTAGTAATATTGTTTAGTGATCTTCGTCGCAGAAACTATGCTCAGTTCATCTGTTGACCTTAGAACCTTTTTTGAGGACTCTCAGACACTGTATATGTAGGATAATAGATATCCTCCATGAATAGAGATATATTGACTTCCTTTTCAATCTGAATAGCCATTTCTTTTTCTTCTCTTATGTCTCTGGCTAGCATTTAAAACACAGTGTTGAAGAGACGTGGGGAGTTTGAGCACCCATATCTTGTTCCTGATTGAGAGGAGAAAGTTCTCAGACATCCCCCGTTCAGTGTCATGCTAAGTGTGAGTGTGAGCTTTTCTTACAGGCCACGTGTCATAGTGAGAGTTTTCTCTTCTGTTCCAATATTCTTTAGGATTTCCTTACCAAAAAAAGTGCTGACCTTTATCTAATGCTTCTGCATTCCTCCCTCAAATTCACTGCCATCAAGTTGACCCCAACTCCCAGCGACCTTCTAGGACAGGATAGAACTGCCCCTGTGGATTTCTGAGACAGTAATCCTTGACAAGAGTAAAAAGCCTCGCCTTTCCTCTGAGGAGCAACTGGGGGCTTAGAACTGCTGACCAGTGTGGAAGGAACACACAGAAGGGTAGCCTCAGAAAGAAGGCACTCTTTCATGGCAGTGAGCCATTATGGATGGAGTAGCTTGCGTGCATGCCCTGATTCTGACAGCAGCCTGTTACAAGGTCTTACCTCGCTAGGAACTAGCAGCCCGATGTGCAACCACTATACCACCTGGGCTCCTCCTTCTTTCATTCGTTCTTCACACCGCCATGGAGAGCTGCTCGGCTGCCTCTGGCTTAAACATCTCAAGCCCACCTCACTGTCGACAGTCTGGCATCCAAGAATTTGAATGGGCCTTCATTCCCCTCCGCTTCATTTTCTACCATCACACACTCACCTTTCCAGCCACAGCTCCTTAGGGCATCGGCCTGCTTAATTCCCCTTCTCTCTGGACTGGGTAGGACAGGCCTAAGTTTCCATCCCAGTCCAGCCACTTACAGATGGCGCGAGGTTGGACAAGTTCTCTCATCCCTCTGAACCTCGGGTTTGGCTTCTGCAAGAAACGAGATGACTAGACCGCTGAGAGGTGTATGATGAGAACTGTGGGAAACAACCCCGCAGAGTCCACAGACCCTGGGGTAGCTTAGAGGAGTGACTGTGGCTCTTAATTGCAACTGTCAGTCTAACTAAATTAATGGTCTCGGCCTGAGCCCATTCTAGATGACCTAAAGTCATCCCATTCCCCTCAAGTCAAGCAGTTTCTGTCTCACAACCACCACTGCTGAGGACAGCATAGAACTGACCCAGGGTTTCCAAGTCTGCAAACCTTTACAGAGAAGACCGTCATGTTGTTCATCCTCAGAGCCCCTGGTGGGTTTGAACCACTGTCCCAGAACCTCACCACCTGGGCTCCTGGATGAGTCACAAGTGCCCTACATCCCCCAAAGCAACTGTCTTATAAGAGAGAAGAGGTGCGACCACATAAAGACAGAGGTGAAGAGTCAAACATCACAGGATGCTTCAAATTCCAGAAGTTGAAAGCAGCAAGGATACATTTTCTCTTAGATCCTGCAACTGGAGCTTGGCCCAGCCGACTCCCTGATTGAGGACCTCAGGCCTCTAGAACTGTTGGAGAACATGTTTTTGCAGTGTGAGGTCATCGAACTTGTAGCGATGTGCTTTGTGAGCCCCAGGAAACAAGCAGAAACTGGCAGGGCATCTTCCCTCTTTTTCCTCTCTTTTCTATCCCCTTTCAGCAAGGGTCTCACTAAAGGTGCTTCTGGATTGGCAACCAAGGGGGTCAGGTCCTGGCCAGCCAACATCACGTTCGCACCTTGCTTTCATTATGGACCATCACGACAGAGAAGGCCTCCCCAAATAGAGACATCATGCTGCTCACAGTCCAGTGGAGACTGGGCTCCCAAAAAGCCAGATGTGCCCACAGCGAGTACACCCAAGGGGCCAGTAATGGCCAGCTGGACCATCGGGCGTACTGCTCAGGGGGAAGGCAGGATCATTTGTTTTCCTTTTTCCTGGCTTCTTCTTGAGAGCACACACAAACTTCACAGCGTATGTCTGTCCATTTGTCATCCTATTCTAAGAAATGCTGTAACAACGCTTTTCTCTCTGAGGCCCTTTGGCACCTGTGGACTATTTTGACTAAGCTCCCCCATCGTGGTGCCTCAGGGCTGGACAGGGAAACTTACAGTCACAGCTTGTCAAGGTACCCACTCCACTGCTGGGCGGGAGACCGGCCTGAAGAACCAGGAAAAACCCACTTTCAGAGAAAGGGGTCTTTCTTTTTTAGTTACTCATTGTTACTCAAGTACCTGCAGTAGTTTTCTTTTTTCTATTTTTTTCTTTTTTCACATCACTGCTCAAGTGGGAGTAGGAAGCCCAGTCTTGCTCCTGGAGAGCTGCTGCTGGATTGGAACCATCAACCCTGTGGGCCGCAGTCCCACACACAACCATTACGCCTCCAGGGCTCAGCCTTGAAAGGGGTCTTGGTTTTCCTTTCTGACTCCCACTGCAGCCATACCAAGTTGCATTTTTCACTTTCAAGTTTTAGCCACAAAATTCTATGCCTGTCTCCTCTTTCCACAGGGAAGGGGCCTCAATAACCAGAGAGGTTATTGAGTTTTCTGCAGGGAGGCCTTAAAGTGTAACCAGCATGGAAGGAACATGCAGAAGGTAGCTTCAAACAGAAGAAAGGCGCTCTTTCATGACAGTGATCTTTTATGGATGGAGTAGCTTGCGCGCATGCCCTGATTCTTACGGCAGCCTGTTACAAGATCTTACCTTGCTAGGAACTGGCGATCCCATCAGTGCCCAAGGTCATCACACATATGGGTAAGTGACAAGGCTAGAATCTGACCCTGGATCAGAACATTCGCTGCCACTGAACTGACCCCCAGGCAGGGGACAAAGTAGACGTGTCCCGGTGAGTTTCCAAGACGGTTAATCTCGAAGGGAGCAGACAGCTTCAACTTTGGTGGGTTTGAACCCCTGACCTTGTGGTTAACAGCCAGCATTTAACCAGCAGCACCACCAGGGCTGCACCATTCGACAAACTCACTCCACCAAGTCCATTCTGTCCCCTACCACCCTGCTGTGCAGGGAGAACTGCCCAAGAGTTTCCAGGACTGGCAAGCTATCTTTAAATCAAGGCTTCCGGCACTTCATTTGAAAAGGAACTTCGGTTTGGA